>BGNK01003809.1:0-22330 GCA_003297005.1 Symbiodinium sp. clade A Y106 | reverse complement strand
ACAGCTCAGTAAGCTATGAAACGTATTTTGGCTGACGAAGCGGGTCGTCACAATAGGTTCCGGACAATCTGCGCAACTGCTTCCCCTATTCCCATCTTCCCGCCGATGTTTTCAGTCCCATATTCATGCCTGCATAATCTGAGCCTCGGATCAGATGCTGAGGCCCCCTCCCGGCCTTAAACCCCCAACTTTACACGCCAAACCCCTAACCCAGAAACTTCAGACCTGATTCCGCAAAAGGCTCGCTGCGGCTCAGAGGCTTGGCAGCCGGCTGACGGCAGCGTGACAAGCAGCGGGGGGAACTGTGGTTCAAGGTTCAGGGTCTGGGGCGGGCGGTGGGCGGGGTCTGAGGGTTTAATTTGGGGTTTGAGGGTTTAATTTCTTGGCGTTGTTTGGTTTATGGTCTTGTTTTTGGGGTGGGATTTAGGATGTAGGGGTTTAAGGTTCAGCATACTGTTTTTTTGGTTGATTTGATGCAGGAAGAAAATATTGAACCTTCACACCAGGGCGATTGTAAAGGCACCAACTCTTTACACCTTCCGAATTGCCTGGGCACAGCGTGCACTCTGAGTGCCGGTTGAGTTGAACTCGCCGAAGCCGATGTAAAGGAACCCACGCGCAAATTCCAACCTCGCTTGACTGGAAAGAGCTGTGAGAAGCTGGCTTTCGCCACCTTTTTTGCAGCCTAGCACGCACAACCGCAGGGAAACACAGGGGAAGCCGCGATTCTGCAAAGCTCCTGCTATTTTGTCCAAAGTTTTAGGGTGTCGGGATATCTACCCGTCGACAGGCCATTTTGCGGCATGCAAGCAAGGAGGTATTGGGTAGGGTGCACTGGACCAGGTGGGTCTGGTCTAGGCCATGAGTTCGGGAAAACAGCCACCATATGCCATTAAAACTCCGGGCCTCGAAGGAAGATCTCTTGCCGTGGCGGTTCCAGGGTTTAGGGCTCTGCACACCTGAGCAAAGGTAGTGGCTTACACGGCCGTCATCGCGGCTTGCAAGGAGGCCTTGTACCAGGCCGAAAGGACGTACCTGCAAGGGATAGAAAGTAGGACCAGGTGCATGGGCTCGTTCAAGCTATGCAGGATTTCGTGCAAGTTCTGCCAAAGACCCCCCCGATGCAGGTGCCCCCGAAGCTCTCCGCTTCGACGAAGCATCGAACAAGGCCCTAGCTCAATTCATGAAGTTATTTTGAGCAAGCCTGTGCAACTGCAGAGCTTTTGGCTTTTGCGAAACAATTGTATATACATAGCAGATCTTAATTATGTATAGGTATACATAATATAGCAAAAGCATGTTTATCTGCATATATGTAGTGGTAAGAAACATGTGCATGTATATGTATATATACATATATATATATATATATAATTATATATACATATAAAATATGCAGACAGACCAAAAAACAGGAGCAGACGTGGAACTAACCTCGAACCCCAACGTCTTGAGGCAATGGCCCCGAGCCTTGGGCCTTTTTGCGGAGCTGCCGAAGCGGGCGCTGCAGCCAGACAGCGTAGCGAATCTGGGACCAATGTCACATGGGCAGCGAAACCCTGTATATGATGGTTTAAGAATTCGTGCCCCAACAGCCCTTAACCCCAGAGCCTGCGCATCCTGGTTATTCCCAAAGATGCCGAAGGCTAAACATTATTAGGCCCGAGATGTGTTATAGCTCCGGGGCTTCGTCGCGGACAAAGCTCCGGACTGAACTTGAACACTTCATGTTCTGAGCCTAAAGTCCTGAACCGTGAACCTTAAATTGCCACTGCTCCTGAACCCTACGAATCCTCAAGCTTGGGGTGGACTGAAGCTTTGGGCCTCCCCGGCCTTGGATTCTTGGAGGTTTAAGATGGATTTGATCGTGTAGCTTAGTGTTGGGGGCGCGGGCTCAGAGTTCGATGCTTCAGGCTTTGGTGGATTTAGTTGAAAAGCTCTGGTGGCCAGACCCTAGCGTGCGACTCCGGTCCTCAGATGAGGTTTACTCTACGTAGCTCGGTATACTTTAGTAGTATGTTATAGGCAAGAGTTCTATGCAATAGCTGCCTTGCCCACATTCCTTTCGTAAAACCATGCAGCACTTGTTGGAGCTCCAGCGAAATCGTCATCCACACCTTTTATGCCTTCCCGTGGTAGCCCTACCGTGACATAGCATCATAATTTGGCAGTGCTACAGGAGGACAGTGTCACCGTTTTGCAGTATTGCAATATTGAGTTCAAGAACATACCCGAAGCCCGGATCCTAGGACCGGGTCTGTCATCGCCGCCTGCGGGGCAGAGCGCCAGTCAGAGCCCCCGGGCACCAATATAGGAGTCTGAGTGATCACCAAGGGTATGCCTTGAAGGGTTCCTTGTTAATGTATACGATACTATGCCTCAGCAACCGTTTTAAATTATTGAAGCACCTGTTTGGACTTTCGGGTAGCCATGCATGCTGCCAGTCTATCGGTACCGTCGGTACCCTTCATTGTTTGCATTCCCACCCTTACTGATATCAGCCTTCTAGGTTGTTGATGCCTATCCTTCTCAAGAACTTGGAGATTCTCGCCGGTTGCAGCTTCAGGAAATACTACGTCATGTCTGGGAACCTAAACCCTAAACCTTAAACCCTAACCCCTAAACCCTAAGCCTTAAACCCGAAACCCCAAACCCTCATCAGGCTGTGCCTCGGCATCTTCCGGCAGATGGTGGCAGAGACCGTGGAGACGGACCTCACCATGTCCCATGCCCTGTTGGTTGAGTTGGGATGTACGGGTAGATTCGGGTAGATTGGGAGGTTTCGCCACTGTTGCTTTTGGTTTGTGCTCCTGCTCCTGTTCCGCTCTTGTCTTTGCGTTGCTATCGCTGCAATGGCTGTTACAGTCATCCTGGAGATTGTTTGGATGCTGGTGGCAGGAAGGGCCGCCGTGCTTTCCTCCTCCACAGGAGGAGCTCAAAGCAACACTGTTACCTCTAATCCAGATTCTTGTATTGAACACCCGAACCTTGAGCAACTCAAACCACGCCACCCGAACCCCTAAGTGCCTGCAGTGCCTGAAGGCCGACCCTCAGATTCCCCAAAGCCCACATGGCAGGAAGCAAGGGCCTGCAGACGAACTGGTGTACGTGATGGCGGTTGATCTTCTACTGTTCTTATCTTCGGCTTCCTGCTCTGCCTGAGGTACAACATCCTCATCGATGCCTGTAAACTGAGCAACGATGCAGACCAGGCAGGGAGGGGTCTTTCCTCTGAGAGGGACCGGGTGAGTTTTGTCCGAGACACAGCTCCTTCGCTGTAGGCCCGTGACGTTGCATTGCTGTACTCTCTCTCTCTCTCGCAGAGCGTGCAGGGCGCCCTGGTGTTGTGACATGCGAGAGAAAGAGAAAGACAGCGAGAAAAAACGCAAAAGAGGGAGGAGAGCCTTACTGTTGTATTCACGCACGCTCCTGAGGCTTTCGAGCTACTGGAGGAGCAGAACGGCAGCACTTACACGTATGGGAAGTTGATCCAAGTGTGAGCATCTTTCTGCGTTCTGGAGGAATCCTGTGAGTTCCAGAGCTGGTGTCGGGCTTCGAAGGCAGAAAAGGGATAGGGTCTGAAGCTAGCAACACTTCTTCCCGGTCTTTGCCTTGTTTGGTGCTTATGTATCTGCTGGATGAGGGAAGGGCACTGCTTGGGTGCAATGCTGGGCTCACTTTTTGCGCTTAGGCTCCTTTGCCGCCGCCTTCAGCCGAGTGTCGGGGGCCGAGTTCTCTGTGGAATGAACAGCCCCCAAAGCTTAACATAGAGACATAAGCTTACCACTACTATTCTTGGCAGTCCTTACTTCCTACGAGTTTCATACCCCCAGAGAAGCTGAGAACTAAAGGCCCCAAAATCGAACCCAAGCTCTTGAAGTCAGGACCTTACCTACAATCACCTCATTGCCTGCTCGACCTCCTCGGCAAGAGCGCTGTCTGCACCCGAGCCGCTCTCTTCAACAAGGGCTCAGGTTAAGGGCTCAGGGTTTAGAGTTTGGCGTAATTCCTGGGGCTTCCCACGGTAACTAAAGTATACCAGACCCCAACCTACCCTATTCTACTTGTTGTAGTATGTTACAGCCCTCATATGAGTTTGTTTTTCGGCTCCGACATCTCGGGCCTGAAATTTTCCCTCCATGAACCCTGGGTTTCCGGAGGGGCGGGGAGGTGGGGTTAGGGGTTCAGGGGGTAGGGGCTGAGGGTTTGGGACAGGGGTTTGGGGGGGTTCAGGGGGGCTGTTGACTCTGAGCCAATCCGGGTGTTAGGTGACTTTTGTTGTATCTCTCTCAGGATGTACCGAGCCTTGCACGGTCAGACTGTGGCACTGATCGTGGGGATGATCGCTCAGTAGCGTCCACAAGCCCTTGACCATCATCACGATAGTGCTTGGAAAGCATGTCCCTGATTCATGACTCTCTGCGCCCGAAACTTAAACCCTAAACCCTGTGGTGGGAACCCTAAACTCTAGACGGCCCCAAGCCCGAATTACACGTCTGCCCAGGCTGCTGTTGGCGATGCGTGACAGGGCCTTGGAGCCTCGGCGATCCCGACCTCAAGCTGTTTCAAGCCCCGAAGGCTGAGTAACTCGTGGTGAGCCGTGAGTCCTTAGCCACTTAGCCACCACCACGACGATGACCACTGCCGCTGCCAATACGAATACTAGTACCCCTTTTCCTTCAGCCCGAGCCTGAATTGGCAACCTGAGTTGCGTGGCGGACCAAGGAAACGAGCGTTGTGACGCTGCTCGGCCTGAATCCCCCCGACCTTGTCAGCGGAAGTTTTTGGGCACTTCACTGCAGTCGGGGTGCCATCGCAGTAATACGCAGATAAACAGCACTGTCATAGATGTAGACGCAACAGCATAAGCAACTCAAAAATGTGTCAACGCCCGCAAGAAGAGAAATGGATCCGCGGGCCCGATCCAGATTTCCCGAAGCTGTGCCCTGAAACCGTGGGCCAAGGGTGTGAGCCAAGAGGATTCAGAATTAAACATGGATAGTTGACAGAGGTGCTGAAGTCTGACGGCGACTGACTGGTACCTGCTACTTCTATTTTACTTTCCCCTGTTACTATGGACCGTGATTCTGCACACGCTGCCACTGCCACTGCACACTATCACCTTCACTAACTACCATTACCTTACCACCAACTACCACTACCTAGCGCTACCGCTCCTGCTAGCGCCATGAGCGAGTGACCGATAGTTTGTTTGCTTCCGTGCACGATTCCGGGCTGCAGCCACGGCTTAAGAAAGTATACCTCATAAACTCTGATTGGACCTTTTTGTTGATCACATGTGTTTCGAGGCTGCGGCCCCGCCGCTTTTACAACTACGGGTCAAGAGCGTTTTTTGCCAACGTTTTTTGCTGCCTTATGCTTTTCGAGGCTGCAGCCACGGCTTTGGAAACGCAGGTCAAACGTTTTGACTTGATGTTATGCAGGCTTTTTTCGGATGCTGCGGATTAGAAGACATAGGTAAATTTTTAGACTACGTTCGAGCCCTCAGTGACTGCCTAACTGCTAAGCCGAGCCGTCAACTAAGCTGTCATGCCGTAGCTTTCAGTTTGTTGAAAAAAAGTGAGGTTTTGAATGATCTGGCGTGCTTTTCAAGAGAAGCGGAGGATTTCCATCCGTTTTGCGATTTCGCGGGCAGAAATCATGTAATTGTTGAATAAGTTTTCAGGTTCGCGAGGTTTTGGCCTTCGATTCTTTCGCGCGTTGTCCTGCGCGCTGATAAAAAAGGCCCGCATGGCCTCGAGCAAAACCGAGGGCGGGAGAGGTCGTAAATGATTCAAGACGGAAGCGCACTCATTCTTCTGACCGCTGCTTTAAGCACACGACTGTAATTTTGGCCCGCCATCGCTTTGCTTGTCTTTTGTTTTTTTGTAGATGTAGCCTATGACCTATGATGGGTATTTTCTGGTATGTAGGTAATGTTTTCTGATATGTTGGTAATATTTTCTGGTATGTTGGTAATATTTTCTGGTATGTTGGTTTTGTTTTCTGGTATGTTGATGATATTTGCTTGTATTTATTTGTATTTATTGGTATTTATCCGTATGTGGGTATGCTGAATAATGGCTAAAATAGTACTTTGATAAGCATACATGACTAGTTCTATGGATACTACTTCGCCTACTACTACTATAACAACGACTACTACTACGCAAACCATTGTTGCTGTTACTACTACTGTTACCATTATGAATACTATTTCTATTATGGTTGTTACAAGTACTACTGCTACCACTGCTGCTGCTGCTGCTGCTGCTGCTGCTGCTGCTACTGCTACTGCCACTGCCACTGCGACTGCTACTGCTACTGCTACTGCTACTGCTGCTGCTACTACTACTACTCCTACTTCTTCTTCTACTACTACTACTACCACTACCACCGTCAACATGCAGCAATACTAACAGTGGCAAGGAATTACAAGAATAGCGTCAACATCTGAGAGGTACAACAATTTGCTTGCTTGCTGCAAGAGCGGCCGGCAGGAAGAGCAGGAAGCGTTTCGGTTTCTGAGTTTCCTTCAGGGACTTTTCGGCGGCATGGATGTGACGTAGAAGTATTTGTGAAAGTTGCCACGGTTCCGGAATTCAAAGTGGTCGTCAGCAGGTTTCGCAGCATTCAGGACCCGTTTCTTTGATCACTTATGTTCCGGGAAACCCCGAGTACCTGCGTGGTTCTCAGTGTTCAGGGTTTGGGAAGTGGAAAGCCTGTTGCAACAGGGTGCCATGTGTGTCGGTGGACTAATTTGTTAGCATGTGTGCGGAGGTGTTCGGGACACCCGCAGTACAGCAGAACCACCCCGCCAAACACCCAGCGCTGCATACACTACATTTTAGAAGCCAGCGTTCGTTTTCGATTTCTTCGCAGCCAAGCATCGCCAGCAGACTGGTGACACCATACAGGCTTGGCGGATTTTCGTGGAGATGCGAGCTGAGAGGGTGGAACCTAATGCAGCTTGAATGCAATGATGCACGCGGCTCTTCGCCTCTCCGCTAGCCTTCAAATCTTGTCCTGCTTTGTCACGGTAGGGAGTCAGCCTGAGGAGGTGACCCGAACATCAGATCTTTCGAAGGCTCACTACTGGCGACTCAGGGTCTTGCTTCTGCTCCTACTACCGACACTACTACTGCTTCTACAGCTTCAACTGATTCGGTAGTAGGGTTCTTGGCTATCATGATGGTATTACCTCTTCACATCACTGTGCTTGTCGCTTGTTGAGAACGAGTGTGTTCAGAGTATCTGTGAAGAACTGGTCTTTGTTGAAAGCCCAGTTCCGACTGTCACATCAACCATTCTCGTCGAAAAGCTTTCTCCCAGCCGTAGTCATGACTGTAGCTATAGTGGGATCGCATCATGTTCGATCACCTGGTGCAACCTCAGGAGTTCCTGCCTGAAAACTCAAACCCTACGTCCTAAGCCCTGATCCCCAAAGCCCTGAAACTCTACAACCCGAAGCCCCAAACCTTAAGCCTTAAAGCAATCCCTATAGCAACCCTTCTCCCGGAAAGACTCAAAGGAACCCCACCCCCCCCTCCCCCCNCCTTCCCCCAAAAAAAACAAAGAAAAGAAACAAAAAAAAAGCCGAGGCCCTGACCTGGGCAGCGCTCCTGGGACGCGCCGGCCGAGTGCACGGCGAGGCGCTGCTCTCGGCCTTGGAGACGGAGAGCAACGTCGTGGTCTGCAGCGCCTTGGCTGGGGATCTGGGTTCTTGGGGAACTCAGGTTTAGGGCTCAGGGTTTAGGGTTCAGGGTTTAGGGTCTTGGGGATTCGGGTGGTGATGATGATCCGATGCTTTGACGAAGATGAAGAAGAAGGTGAACACGTTCGATCTCGCGACGGCTCTCCAGAGCGAGCTCGAACCGTACCCCGCACGACTGTCGAACCTCAAGTTTACTTGCGCTACTTAGCCGAAGATAGGGTTTGGGATTTTGGGGTTGATCCTAAACCCTAAACCCCTAAACCCCTAAACCCCTAAACCCCTAAACCCCTAAACCCCTAAACCCCTAAACCCCTAAACCCCCAAACCCCTAAACCCCTAAACCCCCAAACCCCTAAACCCTAAACCCAAAACCCTGAGGTGCCGCGCTGGAGCTCTGCCAGCGGCTGGGCGACTCCGCGAGGGCTCGGGGACTCAGACAGAAGCAAGGGCTTAGGGTGTAGGGTTTAGGGTTTAGGGCTTAGGGCTTAGGGCTTAGGGCTTAGGATTCAGTGCTCCAGGTGCAAACGGGCTTTGGGTTGGGGCTACAGGGCACCCCGATGTCTGCGAGTTATCAAATTTCGGGGCTTACGAAGTTTCCAAGGCTCTTCTGTGAGTTCGAGGATGGTTTTGGGGGCGATCGGATCGAGGTTTCGGTTCACCATCGAGATATCATCTCGCTCCGTGCGGAGAGGCAGAAATGCGGAGAAGCCCCTTAGACCCAAAGCCCTGCACTGCAGGGTGCCTGTGCTGCAAGGGCCCTAGTAAGGGCCTCAGCCCGACCCTTGAGCAACTCGCACGCCCAACACCCTCCACTCCCACAAAAAGCCATGGATGCTAGACTCCGGGACTCCAAACCGAAGCGCCGAGAAAGCCGCGCGACTGGGAAGGCTCTGGAGATCTTCTCTCAGATGCAGGAGGAGCTCGTGCGCCCAGATGTCCCTTGTCGCACAGGTTGCCAACTGGATCTTCCCTGGAATCAGAGCTCTGACCATAACCATAGGTTTTCCGGTCGCAGGAAGTGGAGCAATCTTATTTGTTGCACTGCAGTGATGATGGCGGGTCTCCACTGACTAGAGAGCGTGCGGAGGTCCGGAGTGTTTGGATTTCAATTCAGTGTTCGCAACGTTTATTACTTTGTGTGTTATGGTTTATAGTTTATGGGTCTTTCGAAGCGCACTGGGCAAAGACAAAGTTTGAAAGCATCGGACCCTTGAGGCCGTGACATATGCCGCCGTAATTGACTGCTGCCTGGAGCAGGATCAATTTCTGGAGGCCGGGTGAGGTGTGTTGTACTACCGATACAACTAGCTAGGTTACGACGACTCCGACGACGACGCGTACCACTACGGCAGCTACTGCTACTGCCAGTGACTGGTGCTGCTGTTCCTGCTACAACAATTGCTACTACTGCTGCCGCTGCTGCTGTGGCAGCTGCTCCTCCTCCTAATACGACGACGGCTACTACTATTACTGCGAGTACTACCACTACGAACTACGACGACGACTACTACGACATTGCTGCTTTATGTAGCTACTCCCACCACCGCTACTCACGCTACCTCAACTCTTACTACTACTCTTGCTCCTACTCCTCCCGCTCCTGTCCTGCTCCTGCCCCTGCCCCTGCCCCTGCCCCTGCCCCTGCTCCTGCTCCTGCTTCTGCCGCTGCGGCTACTGGTACGGCTACTGGTAGCTACGACAATTTCTACTCCTGCAATCTACTACTGCAGCTGCTGCTGCTACTGCTGCTGCTGATGCTGCTGCTGCTGCACGTATTGGTAACTAGTACTGGTACCTACTGCTTGCCACCGATTGCGAGTACCTACTACCTCCTTTACTGCGACTATTTCAAAGACGACGACGACAAAAAGTGATGACCACAACGACGATGCCGACGACGAGTATCATGCTGCATCTCTACTGCTATGGCTAGATTTGTTGTGGCTACTACTTATCTGCAGGCTTGCTGTCGCCTTGTGCGGGGAGCATAGGACCGCCACTGCTGTTACCTAGAAGCGGTATAGCCACCAGGACTCCAAGTATAGCTGGCTGCTGGAATGACAACGAAACCAGGTACCACACCTCTTTCCCAGAAGGCCTAGCAGTCGAGAGCTGCAAGACGCCTATTCAATACCTTGAGCCGGAACAACTTAATATAGGGGGGCCTTAATAATTAGAACAGGGTTTGGGGGCCCATTATGCTATAAATATAATAAGGAGCCCCCAAACTAGTATTGGAAATCATTTAAGCCCCTATCTGGGTAGTTCTCTAAATCAGGGCCCCTGTTGGGGATCCTCTTCAGAAGGATGCCGTACTATATTTGGGATCTAGAAAGGGCCCTCATGTAGAGAAGTACCCATATCACCTGGCTTTCGCAGGTGCAGGAGATGCTCGCCGATCTCCAGAGCAGCGTCCTCTGATCTGAGTTGCGAATTCCGGGGGCGCTCCGAGAGTCTCTGCAGCCGCCAAGCAGATGGGAGTGTCCGAAAATCGGGGACCCCAACATAGTACCCTAAAAAGTAGGATCCTTATTCGCATGGCTGAGCTCTCTGGTCTCTTTGTATAAACAAATGAAGGACGGCCTGAGGTTAGTGTATAAGTATATATATATATATGTATATAGGATGAATAGATATATAGAATAGAATAGATAGGTCCCAAACAAGGCATTCAAAATACCGGTAGGGGTTTAGGGGTGTGTCCGTCTGGTCACAGACGGACACATAGGTTTCCCCGTCTGGTTACAGACGGGTCTATTTAAAAATTATAGAGCACCTTTCATGATTCGACTTTAGGAGAGCATTAGTATATCAGTTAATATATGTAATGTATTTAAGGGTAAGTTTGGGATAGAGGTTCCCAAAATTGTAGAGGAACAGGCGGAACAGGTTTGAAATTTAATGAGGGATGGATTGGGGAGGTATGTTGCGGCCTGAGGTTAGTATAAAAGTATATGGATGCCGTTCTAAACCCCCGCCTCTTGTAGGAAGAGTAGGGCCGGCATTAGGGTTTTGCATGGTGGTTAAAAATAGTTAAAAAACCCGTGCGCGCGCAAGCTCGCGCAAGGGCGGGTGGACAACAAAATAAGGTAGCCCTAATTTTCAGAAACTCCCATATCAGAGCCTCTTGAAAGCACATGCGGCGCAGGACACCAAGCACAAAATTACGAAAAAGCATGTAGAAGCACGAGGAAGAATGCACCGGCAGTCGTGGGTTTCACCAGGGGCGGCAGAATGCCAGGTGCATTCCGCCAGGTTGCAGAGCTGATGTCCGAAGCAAAAGGGGTGTGAAGAGCCTCATTGGTGTGCTTGTGCGCTTATCCTTTTTGCTATCAGAAATCATGAATGCCCATTCCAATTAGCTACAGCCCTCAGCTACAAAGTTCAGAGTGTATGAACCCAACCCCTTACCCCCTGAGCGGGTACGACCACCCTAAACCATCAACCTGAGCCCCAGGTTTTAGGCCTTTAAACCCTGAACCACCCAGAAAAGCAGCGGAAAGCTGGCAGGTTGCCTCGCCGAAGTTTGCGACATCTTCGCTAGGGGAGGCCCCGGCCGAGGGCTGCTTTCAGGGTTCAGGGTTTAGGCTCTTGGGGTTTAGGTTTTGGGGTTTAGAGTTGAGGGGTGTGCTCGGCAGGTCGTGCGCTGGTTAGCGTAGCATGCAGACATCTCTTCAGAGGGAGGCTTGGGCTGGGGCTTGGGGGTTTTGGGATTTCGGGCGTATGGTGTTGAGGGCTCTCTGATCCGTGGTCGGGGTTTGAGGTTTGGGGTTGTGGAGGTCTGGTTTGAGCTGGCGCAGCGATTAACGGTTAGGGTTTAAGCGAGGCTTTCTGGTTTGCCCTAATCCCTGCGTCATTCAAGGTTCAGGATTAGAGTGTTGGAGCATTACCTTTGCGGGTTCGGGATCCTTTTTGAAACTCTTCCTTGTAAGCAAGTCAGAATTCCAGCTTGGCTTTGTTGAGATACAATGCAGGGCATCAGAGGCCGGAGTTGTTTCAGCATCCTGGGGTGTGGGAGTTGTGCTTCTATGCCCTCTATGCACCTGTGTATGCCCAACTAGTAGCTAGACCAGAGACCCTAATTGAGCAAGCGCATTGGCGTGCATGCATGCATACAAACATGCACGTCTGTTTGTTATTGTTCATGTCGTGTACATACATGTAGATATGACCATGCGCGCAAACTATTGCGTGCAGAATGAGCACTTTCGTGCATGATGTATATGCCAAAGCTTGAAAAAGCCGAGGTCGCGGCCTCCTTCCATGCGAAACTCTTGGATGCCCTCCCATCTTTGGCTGCAGATCTGGCACCTCTGGCCGATTGGAGGGTTTGGGTAACCAGGGCATACGGCTCTGTCTATTCATATGCAGCTGCGATTGAACTTTGCAGCGTCCAGCTAGCTGTTGCACCAGTCGGGTATTTTGCGTGAACCCCACTAACTCTGCCTGTTGTGCTTTCGTGCATACCATGCAGGTGGATCTTGGAGAGGCGCGGAGTCGGGTCAGAATGGTCTCAGGGCTCCGGGCTGGAGGTTTTGTCGTTCGTGGAATACCCTGAGCCCTAAACCTTAAACCCTAAACCTTGGACCCTAAACCCTAAACCCTAATACAGTCTTGCAACTGCCAGTCTTTTGCTTCTTGCATAGTCCTAGATTGAGTCTAGATCGAAATCGCGGTATGCAAGCCTCTGAAGGACTTGGAGATGCCCAGCCAGGAGACTGTCTTATTCAGAGTCGGGCATTCCCCACTGCTTCGCATTTCTGGCGGTGAGGGAGAGGTCTCAGTTGGGCGCATTGAGGCAAATCTTACGACCAGTAACAGGTCTGCGCCTGAAGCCGCCGAGCGTGGAAACATCTCGAAACCAATCACCCCAGCAAGTCTCGAACCTCTCTTCGGCATTACGTGCTTGCATCCCCCCTCCTTCGAGCAAAAAGACCCACAAGCACTGATGTGCGCAGGATCCGGAAACACTCTGGGTCCAGCTGGCCGAGCAAACGCGGCTACCACCGCTGGAGGCGCTTGTGGATGACATTTTCGAAAGGGACGGTTCAGGGACGATGCTGATGCTACTCACCGCAGTCGAAGAACAAGTGCTTGTCCGGCTGCTGCCGCTGCCGGTGATGATGATTGTGATGACAACCCACTGTGATCCACATCATTCTTCTGTTTATGTGTCGCTTTTCGACTTTATCCCATGTTGGATGCTCTCCCCGTTCACGGCCCACGGTGTCATTGCCAGTCTGCGTGTTGCTGCAGTTGTGTTTCTCCTCTGACTTTAGTTATTATTGCAACTGTGAATGTCTTGTTAACGAACGTGATTCGCAGAGCGGCCATGCCCAGAAGCAGTGGATGACCGCTCTGTCAGAGCGCTTTCTGCACGAGTTTGCCCAGACTCTACAGAAGCCAAGATACAACAGGTATTGAGAGACAGAGGGAGGGAGGCTACCCTGTTTCATGTCGCGGCCAGGCTTCGCTGAGCTTCTTGCCGTGGCATCAGAGGTTTGGCCTAGGGTGGGGGCATTCAGGTTTTGGGGGCCACAGTTTGGGGGGTTAGCGTACATGCCCAAGCCCTGGAGCCCAGCTCACCTCTCTAAGTCCCTGGTGCCTTCAGAGAACCCCGAAATGCTCCGAAATGGGAGTTCAGAAAACTACCAGTAGGGTGCCCTGGCGCAAAGAAGCACCCTTAGAAGTCCATGGAGATGCAAGGCAAGAGGTGCAGCTACCAGTAAGCAAAATGATAAAGCAGATGACAATCGTGATAGCGATGGTTCAAACCGAGGGATGTCCAAACCCCGAGCCACAAAAAGAAAACCGATTCCCTAAAAAGGGGGCGCTTAAACAACAAAGTCCTAAGTTTCCCAGGTGCCCTTCATGCAGCCGGTGCCGCCGCCGAGGCCAAAGCTTCGCCTCAAGGCACGTCGGGCACCCACAGACCTACGTAAGGCATGGTTTATATTACTAGTATCCCCACAATAAAGCCCAATATAAACACTCACCAATATTCAGAAGGAGCCCTATCTACACTCACCAGAACGGTAATATAAACCCTACTTCACGTGCTTTAGGACATTTAGAAATAAAGTAACAGAAGAGGGTGTAGGTGCAGTTGGGGCCTAAGGGTTGGGGCAGACCTTGTCAGTCTGGCACTTTCTTGCTTGGTCAGCTCGTACGTTCCTGGCCAAGTTGCTACTTACGTCAGTCAGTCAGTCAGTCAGTCAGTCAGCTTCCTGTTCAGTCAAGTTCTGCGCGTCTGTCTTGGTGCTCATGTGCACCCGTGCAGACATGAATGACATTGAATGCGCTGAAACGAGACCATGAGAAGAGTAGTGAGAAGAACGACCTGACTGCACTGTATGTATGCATGCGCGCAGCTACTTTACCGTTGATGGTACAACCAGCATGGATGGTGAAGCTGTTAGCGGCAACACTGGTACAGCACGTTAGGCCGGTGAGGACCAGGCAGAGCTGGGATCAACATGCACAGCTTGCAAACTGTGCAGTCCACCGAGACATAGAACGTGAAATGCTCATTGACAGCCTTGTAGGAATACTATTGCAGCATCCGCTTTTTGGATTAGGTCTGGTAGTCGAAGACTATTTTTGCTGTTCGCCTCATTGCCGTTCCCCATGTTGGGGGCTGCTGTCAGTACTGTTCTGACTGCTTTGTCGTCGTTACTGCTCTCGGCTTTTCCATCCGACTGAGGCTATATCCGGCACTGGACGGGTCAGCGGACGGTGCCTTGGCGGCCGGTTTGGTTATTTCGGAGTTGGGTGCGCGCAAAAACTCGGAACCCGATCCTTGTTTCGTCAGTCTTTGTGTGGTCGGGACTCACTGCACGTGATTGTCTGCAAGGCTCGGTCCGATGGAGCTAGTCGCTCGCACGTGAGGTCACGAACACAGGACCGGAGCCTACAGCTCTCACTGCTTCTGCTACAACGACGATGACGGCGACGAGGACTTTGACGACGACGACTTCTGCCGCCCCACTCACGTTCTCGACCCATCGTCGTCATTGCAATCAATGCTGCTATGTGTTGGATACCACCACCAATTTTCAGTTTTCCTATGATTGTATTTGTTGGGTAGTAAACTCAACAGCCCTGGATGCCGTACTTCAGTGGAAACTTCTTTCCTATAGCTCCGAACCAAGACCAGGGTACCCATCGATCTGCGAACCTTCAACTGACTGGCAGGCCGATGATCTATGGGGTAGTGAGGGCAACACCTGACTCAGTTTTGACGTCGTAATGTTTCTGTAGTTCTGAACGCGAATGTGAGGGCGAATGTGCTGTCATGCCTTTTTCTTGTTCTCGTTCTCGTTTGTTCTTGTTCTTCTTTTCTCCTTGTTGTTATTATTGTTCTTCTTCTTGTTGTGCCCGCTAGAAGCTCTCACTGGAATCACGAGAACTTCGACTCCGAAGTACTCTGTTTCGAATGTTGGAGCAGTTTCAGGTGCCCTACATGCGCCTCCGCTGGGTTTCAGCACGAGTCTGGAGCTAATGGTCTGCTTGATTGCGGAGTTGAGGAATTGATAAATAGACCCTGAATCTGTTCAAGGCTGAACTTGAGGCTCTGCGAGCACAAAGCTAAGGGGAGTTCTTGATTTCAAGAGTTTCAGGATGCGTCGGTGTCTTCGGGATTTCTTTAGGCTGCGTTTCCCAGACATTGCCATGGAAGGCAGGATCGGAGTCGGCGAAGCTACTGGACACACGAAGCCATCAATGGCCAAAGCACTGGCTGTGGGATTTGAGCGCCAGCACCGAATGCCGGCGCCTACAACTCGAGCGCCGCACGACTATGCGCCGGGAAAGCTGCCTTTACCATTAGCACCACGACGACTGCGACAACACCACGATTGGATGATGATGATCATCATCACCATCATCACCATCACCATCACTGTCACTATCACCATCATTATCACCACCACCACCACCACCGTTTTCATCATTCTAACTCTTACTGCCTGTACTTCGACTCGAAGCGCAGGTTGCAGTGCCTGGTGTGTTACCGAAGAACTCGTGGTCATCGCATTCCGTGGTTCTCTCCTCCTCGTCCGCATTATCATGAGCACCATTCCGCATGTTAGGAGTGCTACAGTAGGATCGTCTGTGGTTATCGTGACTACGTCGATAACACAGTCCCTCCCAAAGACCGAAGTCCATGCCCTTCAAGGCCCACAGCCCTCGAGCTTAAACTCCGAAATTTCTACAGTCTTGATACAGAAATCCAGACCTTAAAGCTGTCGCATAAAGCCGAACCCAGAAAACTTCTTGCAAGTACCACGAAGCCCTGGACCCCAAACCCAAAACCCTTTGAAGCCGTAAATCCTTCAGCTCTCACAGCCTGAACCCTGGTTTAGCTAAAGCCTTCATCCCTTCGCCCTTTGCACTCAATCCCTCCAAGGGCCCTTAAAGTAAGTAAGCCACCCTATTAAAGTACGCCAGCTAAAAGCTAAAAGTGCAGCTTTTCAACTTCGAGTACTCGTTAAGTGTCCTGAAAGCCCCCCAAACCGTCAAACCCTGGAGGCTAAAACCCTTCACCCTTTCAGCCCTACACCCTAAACGCTAGAACCTCCTAAAAAACCCTGCACGTTTCAACCCTCACCCTACAGCCCTAAACCCTACACCCTTCAACTTGCAATCCTAAACCCTAAACACTAAAACCCGAACAACCCAAAGCCCTAAAGCTTCAAGCCCTACACCCTTCAACCCTACAACCCTAAACCCTAAACCTCAAAACCCTAAAGTGCTACACCCTTCAACCCCGAAGCCCAAGGCCCTAGAAGAGCCCTGCTGTTGCCGCCTGAGCCGAGGCTCCGTTTCCTGGAAGAGCGCCTGAGTGGCACATGCTTTGTTGTTTTGGAAGGGGCGGGGTGGGGCTGTGTTCGGGGTTAAGGGACTCTGGTGTGGTGTTTAGAGCGAGGCTTCCGCGGCCAGGCTTTGTGGTACGGTTATGGCTCTTCACGAAAGGTCTGTTTCGATAGAATCTGCTATTTAAATTCAGTGTTCAGAGTTACGGTGCTTGTAAGTCGAACCAATACTGCCGGTTTCCCTGCTGCCATACCCTGAAACACCAAACCAGCCAGTACTTGGAGTGCGGGGCCTGCGGATGGGTTTGTCCGTGGCAGCGCTGTGAGCAACATCGTTTCTTGTTTGGGCTGGGTTTGTCCCGGGCATGTGTGGCCACTGCCCACATGTCCTTCGACGATGCGCCAGTCGCATTGTGGGACAGAAAGTTGGAACATGGCCTCAGGAGACAAGTACAGCATCCAGCGGGAATGGCTTTTCTGACACCCTAAACGTAAAACATGCTCGAACCAGGCCACCGCGAGCCGGATGCATTTCCAAGATTCGGGACTCACCATGAACTTACAAGTACAAGGTCTAAGGTTTCTCAACGCTATTCATGTAGATATTCTTTTTCTTGGATTCTTGTCATTACTAGACAGCAGTATCATCCTCATTCCGATGAAATTCACCCACTCTTATGCAACTTCTTCGTCTTATTCCTGCTCGTATCATTTTTAGACTGGCTTGGAGAATTCTAAACCACAAATCCTAACTTTTCTATGCCTTGAGTTTTAAACCCTAAACCCCAACCAAAAATGAGATATGCTTTCAACCCTAAGCCCTAAACTGCCCTAAAACCCAACTAAACCCTAATTTTTAAACAAATGAAACTTATAGTATAATATAATACATTGTAATATAATATAACTCTTTGAGCCCATCCTCATCTTCAGGGCGACCTCGGTCCCCGGGGCCCACGCACGAGCGCTCCTGGTGATCCTCCGGATGGAGCAGCTCCTGAGGCGCCAGTAAGGGTGCTCTTTTGTAACCCATAAAAAGGAGCCCTTATACGAGCCCTTAAAGGAGCCCTCAGGGGTGGGGTGCCATCTGTTGTAGGGTTCACCTTAAGGGGTGCTTTGCGGGTTCCATGATAGGGTTCCCTTTACGCATACGTACTTTACGGTTCCATGATAGAGGGTTAAGGGTTCCTTTCAGGGTGCCCTTTGATAGCCTTCCCTTTGAGGGTACTCTAGGGTACCATGATAGGGTTCTCCTTAACCCCTAGCATTTCACCACGGGTTCCTTTGAGCCTTTGAGGGCACTTTAGGGTTCCATGATAAGGTTTCCCGTAAAGGGTACCTAGACGGCTGCTCAAAGAGACCGGACTCACCTCAGGGGCTCGAGTAAGGGCAATTGTTTGCACCTTCGGCAATTTGCAAAGAGCTTTCTTTCAAGGCTGAAGCTTTAGTAGCCTTCAAGTTCTGAAGCTTCAGGCTTTAAAAAGAAAGGCCCCGTCATCCAAACCCATAGGTCGCCTTTCGTCGACCCTCGCGGAGAGGAGCGCCCGTGGGAAGCCAGAAGAACACTGGCCGGGGTGTTGGGGTATACGTTTTGCCAGAAGTACAACAGGGACTATAAGGGGATTCCCTAAGGGGATGTTCGCTTAGTCACCAGCAATAGCAGCACATAAACAGAGTGCAGGGGTTTAGGGTTTTTTGTGCGCCCTTAGATCCAAAATTAAAGGCATATTGTAAAAATGAGTAGCTCTGTAACGTTTTGTTCTCGTAAAATCACAAGTAATTTCGAAGGCGCTGCAGTTTTAGGGGTAGTCATTTCTTAGAAAGTGTTAGTCTTATTGGGAACAGTACCGGCTAGGCAGAGAAACAGGAGCAGATAATCAAGGTCAAACGTTTGCACTGTCGTTCGTGCCTACGAAGTATTCGAAAGTGTCTATGAGCGAGGTCCGTAATCATCGTAACTGTTAGCCGGTAGCTATCACCTCAAGCATGATTTTCATCATCACTCAGGCGCACGAACACTAGAGACCGACACCTGCTCCATTCCTTTGCTGCAAGTTTATGTGAGGCGAGTTGAGTAGAGCCAAGGCAACACAGACTCCAGGTCAAGTGCTACTTTTAGACGTCAATTGTGCCTCCACGCAGACACACTCATTCGAGCTACGTTGTATAGTCTCTCTACCTGGCACGTGCGCCAGGAGCTCTTAGCAACTGAGACGCATGCAGCAGGACAGCAGGATTTTTGGGCATGCTTTGCCGCTCTGCATAGGGGGTGTAGGGGGGTTGAGGGTGTGGACCGTAAGTCACGGACGAGGGTCCCCTCAGTCCCCAGATGTTATTTACGCAAGTTTCTCTGCCCAGAGTCTTAGAGGTTGGCGGCTGCTAGGCTTTGGTCCTGCCAATGTCCAGTGTTTACCATGTCAACGCTTATTCCTTGTCTTCCATGGACTAGGCATCGTAACCCCCCAGAAAGCATACAGCAAAGATAAGTTAAGGAGTTCTAGGTAGGTGTTGGGGCTCTCTTCGTCCTTCTCTTGAATATGGAGGTATATATATATATATAATCCATATCCCTCTCTCTCTCTCTCTTTCTCTCTCGGCCTCTCTCGCTCTCCCACTTTCGTTTTTTGTTATCTCTCTCTCTCTCTCTCTGTCTCTCTCTCTCTCTATCTCTCTCTCTCTCTCTCCATATCGTGCCGAGCACCGGCACGATCCCTCAGGTATTGCTTCTGCGTCACCTGTGCAGCGACGATACGGGTCTTCGTGCAGTCTTTCACTGCTGCACCTTGGCTGAGAAAGCGTGGTCTGTCGCGTGACTGCAAAGCTTGACAAGCAAGGAGTGGCTATCGTCGTTGTAGATCATTAACTTAAGATGAAGATGCGCTAGCAACCAGAAGTGGGTCATAGCAATACTAGTGTACGCAAGGTTTTGGTTTGTTTATTGCAAACCCGCTTTCATATAGATGCACTCACTTCCCAGTCAACAGCTATGCTCATCCCCTGATGGCAGCACAGAGGTCCCAGATGTTTAGATGCGCTAAGCGCCCGGAAGTTCTTCAGACCTCCCAAGGCGACGGTGAGACGGCGTGGCGGCCTCAGGAGGGATGCGTTGAATGTCGAGATTGCAAGCATCAGGTGTGGCAATGGTCACAATCGTGAGCTCAAGAGTCTACGGTTACCGACTAGAGAGTCAGGTATTCCGGGAAAGCCGCAACATTTCAATTTAGTTTCATCCTCCACAGCCGGGTAGGACAAGTGGATAGAGATTCCGAGACTACAAACGGACGGATGGGTCATCCTCCTTGCTGACACTCAGTTACTCCGCTCTTTCCGCTGACCTGGTGCCCTCCGTCGCTTCCGCAGAGCTTAAGGAGCAATGGTTCAGTGTCAGGAGAAGCAAGCAGCGATAGTGGTCTGAGTGCCATGATGGCAACTTCCTTTCGCAAATTGTCGCAAAGACTGCCAGTGATGATCGCAGTGTCGAACGGCTGCAATAAGCAGAGGGCAGACCATGAAGCGCACAAATGAACTGCGAAGTCGAGCTGGAAGCTTTCGTCGGCTGTGCAGGAGGCGGATGCCTCCACGACCGTTCTCGTACTCGAGGATGAGGCCTGGAGCGGCAGCGAACAATGGAGTTCGGAGAGTTGTACTTCGTGGCTGTCTCGTTTGATAGGGGGATCTGTCCGGATGGGAGGGTTCAAGCCCCGAGTTCTGTCCCCATCTTCCTTTGGCACGGACAGCGGTGTCCCAGCAGTATCTGTTCAACAGGATGTTCTGATCCTCCACCCTCTTCAGCCGAGTTAAGGTTTGCTGTGTGAAGTCTTCCGATCTAGGATCCAATCAGGTTTTGAAAGAGCGGACTTTCGAACAGAAACAGATGAGCAATGAAGCATGCAGAGGCCGTAGATGCCGTGGACGGACGGATGCGGTTTGGAGCTTGAAGCTTCGCTGCCACCCACTAAGAGACAACGTCCCATGAAGCCTTCCTAGTCATGCGCAGCTGTCCAACCTTCAGTGGCTTGGGCTTGTAGCTGCCTTTGGAGGCATTTCCAGCAGAGGAGGACGACAAGCTCCCAGAGCGTCGAAGATGGCAGATGGAGCGGGGATGTGAATGAATGTCATTATGTATGCAAGTGAGTACGAACGCATTCACACACGTAGGTAGGTACGCATGCATACTTGCATTCGTGCAGATGGTCCGCAACATGTGTACAAGGACGTGCATGCGCCTGTTTGCCAGTCTGTCTGGTCGAGTGTAGATCTATCTGTCTGTATGAGCCCTCAACCCTAAACCCTGTACCCTCAGGAGGTGTAGAAAGGGGCTTTCAACAAAAAGCATTCCCTGAACCCTAAAGCCTCAACCCTAAACCTAAACCCGAAACATGATGCGTAGAGCCACTTACCTCTCGTTCGGTGGTTCTTTGCGGAAGTCATGAGTCGGCTTCCGGGCTCCCGCCCCCAAAACGGGCGGTATGCATGTAATTAAGCATGGGATAGAAGAGTAAAACTGGGTAGTGATTGTAGTCGTCATTTGCACGTGTGTACCACTGTACTTACATACATGGTAGAAATCGTCCGAAATTCGGAAAAGGCAGCAAGCATGGATGCGAGCACTGGTCGTTTGTCTCCCAGCTTGGCTAGCTATGAATGTGCTATGGTTCTATGTATCCAAGACTCAACTTGTGCAGGTGTCTGTCCGCAAATACAAGTTTTGAATATCTGCACACATAATTAGTGTAGTTCTGTCTCCAAATCTGGCCGAAACTCCTGTGGTCGGTTTTTTCAAGTTGCATGCGCGCAGGTTCTAGTGCTAGTGTTAAGGCTCGAGGCTGTTCATGCGCCGAAGGTTACCGTATCCCCCTTTCCCACAGTCGCATTGAGTGGTGGAGGACCAAGTGCTCAGCCATCCGGCCGTGCTCAACCTCCGCACAAAGCATGCGGAGCATGACGCTCGGCAAGCACATCAGTCTTTTGATGTCGTGGGTTCTGAAACTGTTGGAGGTGGACGCTCAGAATCTTCTGGTCCTTAACGTCGTGATCGAAACAAATTCTTGTATGTTCGTAGGTTTGCTTACGAGTGTCTGAATGAAAGCGCGTCTGAAATTTGAATGATTTCGTGTATGCATGTATACATACATACACGTTAGTAGAAGCGGCTTCGTTGTGCCAAGTGACTTCCGTTCTTGGAGGATGATAGGGGTCGGTATGCAAGTCGAACATGGACTATTGTTCCACATTGTGTGAACGTCGTTGCAAAGTAGTCCTGAGATTCATGATGCAACCAAACAAGCACGAACCCACGTGCTTACCTGCGTTGCTTCCTATCGGCTCACCCACGGTTTGTCTAGCTGCACACAACCAAACCACCAAGCATACGTACACCTGTGCACACATACAAGTGCACGCACACACACACACACACTTGGATACTCTCTCTCGGAGGAGTAGCTAGCTGTCTGTTATATTCTTATGGGGTTTTCGGCTTGGCCCCTCGCCACTTCACTTGCGAAAGCATTGGCAAAACCTGAAGGCAGGTACGTCAGGGTGATCAGCCCTTATATCCGCATTTGCTGTGGCCGCTTCGTTGGACCATCGCACACAGCAAATGGATGGTCCCCCTGCACTTTTTTGGACATAAAACTCTTTGCTATCAGAGGGTCACACACACAGCTACTCCCCGTTTGGAGAGTACATTCAGGGCACTCTATCATGAAGCTGGCTTGGTGTCCGGAATCTGGCCCTGCAAACTGGGCCGAAAACCTCAACAAAAAGCTGCTTAACGGTCAACGTTGCTTGTGCCCAGCTC
>BGNK01003808.1:17688-65794 GCA_003297005.1 Symbiodinium sp. clade A Y106 | reverse complement strand
CCTGAAATGTCTGACGCCGTCTGCGCCTGGTCTGCCCTGATGCACGATTGAAGCTGGTTGCCTCCGGTTTGGGTGGGGAGACGGATGTCCACATCGGCAAGGGGATCCACGCCACTCATTAGGGACTTCAGCAATGGCGAGTGTTCCAACAAATCTGGTCCTTTTCGCATGGACTCCAGAAACGCATCGCAAGGTGCGCAGCCAGTGAAGATTTTGGGGGAGGCAATGTCCTGTGTCCACGCATCCTTGTCAAATGCTTTGCACTTCTTCTCCTCGGGTGTCTGTTGTCCATGGCGCAGACTCTCCAGGAGGGTTGGGTGCGCCACTTTGGATGGTGAAACGGGCTCTGGAAATCCCTCCGGAGGAGTATCGCTGCGCTCGGAGCGCTTGCACCTATGTGGAGACACGGGCTCCGGAAATCCCTTTGGAGGAGTATTGCTCCGCTTGGAGCGCTTGCAAACGGATGGTGTTGCACAATTCAGCATTTTCGGGCTCGCAGAGTTCACCTGAGGGATGTGGACTTGCACCGCCAATGAGCCGCTGCACTCGAAGCCACGAAACAGCGGCCAGTTTGTCGAGGACTCGATCTTTGGATCTGCCAGTGGCAGTGTTGCCTGGCCGATCAAACAGTCCTCAACCTCTGAATCTTCGGGATCCACTTCGTGGATCTCCACCATCAGGAGCTGTTGCTTCCGATTGTAGGGTACCACAACAGTCTTCTGCAGCATGCAATTGTCAAGGTCAGGATGTGCGGGATTCGCCTTCCCGACCGCGAATTCGGTCTTTCTCGCATTGATCTCTGCGTTACCCTCGCCAGGGTAGTACGCTGTGGCGCAATAAAAGTGCGGCCCAAAGTTGTCTGACGGCAGNGGGGATCCTTCCCTCACACGTCGGGCTCCAGTCACCGTGGTCTCCGTTCTTGTATCCTCCGGGAAGACGATGCCGAGGGGATTCTCGTGGCTCGGCTTCCGCGGCGTCGGTGTGTACCATTGGACCTTCGGTGCTGGGTATAGCAGTGGTGAGTCCAGCAACGGCATCCTGGATGAAAATCTGGGAGAGTCGTATCTCACAAAAGGGACTTCTATCTTATAGACCTCTGATCAGCCGAAATGACTGTCGCTTGCGAGCATATTGCCGGCACCCTACATCCGACCCTGCACCACAATGGTAAAGTGAAGTCTGCAAAGCCTCTGCGTGGCGGGCTTTGTCACAGCGCCTTATGGAATGGCTCCCACGGCTGAGGCACAGTAGCTCCGAACGCTTCGAAGCACTCGAAACCGATACCTCAACTCTCAGCCCTTCTCAAAACCGCATGCAGCAAAGGCCCCGACAAACGTGATGCTTCTCAGATTCTCAAGTACCTGGGCGTTGTCACTAAGCTCCTACCCCACTGGCGCGATCTGTTTTGAGAGCCCAAGGCCAAATGTTATGCACCCTGCAGCTGGGAAGCCGTGCCTCCATGCTTGAGGCCCAACACAAATACAGTTTGAAGGGACTCTCTACGAACCCTCTAAACCCTAAACCCTCTAAACCCTAAACCCTCTACGCGTTTGCAGATGCCTTTCTCTCTGAAACGTAGTGGCTCTCCCCGTTCCTTCGCCAAAAGGGCCTCGAAGTTGGTAATGTAGGGGCCTTAAAGATTAGAACAGGGGTTCCTTTCTAAACGGGCCTATAGGAGCTTCTATAAGGGATACTGTAAGGCTATAAGGGCTCTATGATACAGGGGACGTAATAAGTAGAATAGAGCTTTAAGGGGTATCATACTATACTTATCATAAGGAAGCCCAAAACCCGCTTTTAATTATCAAGGCCCCTACGTTAAAACCCTGCGGCCGTGAAAACGCGAAGCTCTGAACTGGTAAACCCTACACTCCAAAATCACCCAAATCGCCCCCTGTCGATCCCCTTCTTACAGGATTTAGGACTCAGTAAGTAGGTTTATTATACGTAGGGCGTAGGGATTCCCAGTTAGGGTACACCTACCTTTACTTATAACTTATAACCTAAAAACTCCGTCCCTTGATCGGTTGAGTAGCCTTTCCTCATCCGCTGGGGGCCCGGCTTTAAGACATCCTCTTGGTCAGACATTTCGTGCTCGACACAGATCACCTCCTTCCGGGAGTGGGTCCCTTGTGCAAATGGTTTTGGCGCAGTGAGCAGCAGTGAGGACGGCCTTCTGGCACCCAGAGAGCCCAATATCCCTTAATTAAGGAATATGGCTTAAATTCTATAGGGCTTCATATTATGATTTAAGCTATATTCCTTAATTAAGGGGTATTGGGCTCTCTGGGCAGCCGTCGTCTTTGCATCCTCGGTGCCTCTTCGCGCGGCACGAGGGCAGACTAGCTAAGGAGGGACCTTGAGGATGACGTGTTCGCTTTTTTGCCGTCTTTTGCCATAAGAATTCCTACGGTTTCTTCCCAGAGGCTCCAATATCCCTTAATAAAGGAATATACCTTAAATCATATTAGGGATCCTACTATACTTTGGATATTGGAGTCTCTGGGTTCTTGCTACATATTTGGAATCCAAAAGCATTCACTCAGCAATGTGGCTAACGTCACCCTTTTCCGCTGGCATACACACCAGTGGCTTAGAGGATCGAGGAAACGATTGCTGATGTGCAACCAACAAAACAAACACATAAGGGCACCGCATGCGAATGCTTGACTCAAAAACGAAGAAGTCGAGAGGTTCCTCTGTAGGATTTTCAATGGCAGCGGTAGCTTCTTCTCTAGTGTTCAGCCTGGATTGCTGGATAGAACGATCACCTACAGAAACAATCAATAGCAAGGGGCCAAAGCTCCATAGAACCTGTCTGTACACAAACCTGAAAGTTTCAGTTGAAGGGTAGCTTGGGCTTCGGCCGGCTCTCCAACCAAGAAAGCATGGTGCCGTTAGGCCTCGTCCTTGCGCTCCGACAGCTCGTCAAAGTCGAACCTAAATACTCACAAGCAGAGCAATCAATTCCCTCAGCGGGTTCACACGAGTGTGTGTGTGTGTGTACGTCTACTCCATGTCGACAACTCCCTTGCAACTGAAGCTCTGCTGCTGCTACGCAATGCCCCTTCTGAGTCGAACGCATGGCGCTCTGGCAGCAGGCCGATGCATTGTGCTTTCCGAATTTGCAGGAATCGGCATTTCTCAAATCGAATTTCACGTTTGCTGGGTTCCACCGTCCTTGTATAGGTTCTGCCGTGGTTGTGTTTCTAATCCTAACGCATTCGAACTTTTACCACAGCCCAGGAAATCCTAGACTCTAGACTAGACGAAACCGGAACAAACATGTTTACAACTCCGAATATGATCTTAAGCCTACTTGTCGGGTATCATGGGGAACCAAAGGTTAACCTTTTTCATAATACAAGGATTATATAAGGGATTATACTACCCCAAAAGGTTAGAGGTTACCTACTCTACTTCTAGGTAAGCGTCCGGAGCTGTCAGAAAAGCCTGATCTCGGCCGGATCTCGAAGGCTCTGAGGGAATGCGTAGATGCACAGTTTTCCTGTCCGGTTGGTTTCAGTGGCGTTGGTTTCGGGCTTAGGGCTTAGAGTCTGGGGCTCCGGTTCAGGGGTCCCAGCACGGTCAAAGTACAACTGCACTGCTTGTTCGGCTGTTTATGGAGCTGAACGCTTAGGAACGACACTTGCCGGACTCTCTGGTTAGTGCTTGCTGAACATGGAAGGTGCTTGGTCCAAGATACGGAAGCTGCGGTCCGTGAACATGACGCCCTCCAAGAACGTGGGCTGCCCGGGCAGCTCCACAACTGCCGCTTGAAGAGATCGTCGCAAAGCTCCGGTATTACATATCTGCACATAGTTCCGGGTACGGGGATTGCGGTACAAACTTCATCTCCAGCGACTTACGAGATTGCACCCCACGCCCAGATACAGATGGGCCTCTACGCAGCCATTCTTGCTCATGGCATGTGAATTTTTTGGAGCCTGCTAGGGTTTGAATGACCTTCTGCCAACTTACCCTCCTGCTCATGCTGAACTGTTTTTTCTGGCCGACCAAGCACTCACCGGCCATGCATAGACGCGGCAGGCAAGCCAACATGAAGAAAGCTAGAAGCGAACTGCAGTGAATGTGTTGGCTTCGGCAAACAGAAGCTTTCTAGAACCAACCTGTTGATCTGCGTCCGCTTGCATGCCCTCCCTCTGGAGCCTGAGCGTCGCATGCTCACTGGTTGATGACGACCTGCCGCGCGACAAGATCTGAATACCTACGACCTTCCATAAACCAGCAACGCTACAGCCGCTAAAGGCCTTTGACAAAGCGCGCTGGGTTGAAATCTGTACAGAAGACCTTGGTGATCGTCGTGGTGTCCCTTCGATAAATTAGGCTGCTTGCAAGAGTCTTACAACACAGTTCTCTTGCATGACGTCAGCAGTACTCTTCCCAAAACTGTAGTCCTAAACCCTAAACCCTTACAGGAACCTCTAAACCCAATAGGAGGCTTTCATAGGAATCTTTTAGGTTGGCGGTCCGATAGTTTGCAGTACAGGCCTGTGCGGAATTATGAGCTCAGGTCAGCCTTGCTACGAACAGCATGTGTGCCGTCCTGCACACACGCAGAATCTGAGAAGTAGCTACGACTGTCAGTATCATTTGCATTCGCAGGAGGAGTCTCTGATCCTGAACATCAAAGTTTTGGAGGCCAGGGACACTTCCGATGACTGATAGGTATCCCTCTACAGGCATATAAGTATGCTCATGGAGTATGTCATGCATGCATGCATACATACATGCCGTGTAACACTGCCCTGCGGTGGGCGTACGAAGCGAATCTTCTTCCAGTCGTAGAGTGGCATGCGCTGCGAGCGGGTGAAGATGACTCCCCACCTGAGCAAGGATCTTTGTCAGAAAGGCGGCAGAGCTGCCGGTAAGAGTCGAAACTTCAGCTCCTTCACTGATCCCGACAAGAACGCACGACACATGCTCCCTCTCAAGAGCGGAAGAGCTGAATCGGAGCATGATGTTCAGCTGGAACTCATGACAAGTCGAAAACGAAAACCAGTCTAGCAAACTCCTGCACACATGCTCCTATATAGCCACAATGACTTGGGCGAACGTGTGTATGTAGTCGAACACAAAGGGGAACTCCAATCTAGATCACTGTGAGCAAGGGAAAGGCAGTCGGCGCCCGGCATGTACGAAGTGAACCACATGGAAGTGTAGGCACTTGCCTGCGCATCTCTCACATGGTCTGGTGGAGGCGTGCATTCTCGCTGGGACAGTGCCAAACCGGCAGTGTATTGCTACAACCATGAACTTGTGTATGACCTACAAGCCCTGAGCACAACCAGACCTAAGAGGTGAACGACCTGCAGGGACCGGCGCCTGGTACGTTCGGATGACAATGGGGTGAGGCACAGGCAGGATGCCAACCTGAGCAAGCCGCCACTTGGCTACACAAGATTGGAGTGGAGCTCTCCTTTCTGCACGTGCAAAAACACTGCAGGAGTACAAGCTTTTCTCATCTCACGCATGTGTAGTACTGGCCAGCGAAGGGATGGTAGCTTCTTGTGCCTGCTGGCTGCATCTGCATGTATTGCACATTGCCTGAGAATGCAGGCATCGTCTGTGTTGGCCTGGCTGTGCCAGCGCGCGATTGCTGCATAGTGTATGGTTTGCAGCTTCCCATGGCTGCCGGCAGCGTGAACATCGCCTGCACACTACTGGAGACAGCAGAAGTCGTCTGAATATTGGTTGTCCGGTTTGTGCCAAGCAGCGAGGGCTGCATTAGTGGCTTCTGGCTTGACGGCGACGGCATGTAGCTTGCATGCATGTGCTGTGCACTGCTTGAGATCGCAGGCTCGGTTGGGCTGACTGCACCAAGCAACGATTGTTGCTTGATGTTTGGCTTGCGGCCTGCAGCTTGCGGCATGTAGCTCGCCTGCCGGTGCTGCACATGGTTTGTTGAAGTCTGGGTTGGGCTTACTGTGCTAGGCAAAATTTGCTGCTTGTTGACTGGCTTGTAACCTGCAACTTGCGGCATCCAGCTCGGCTGCCGGTACTGCAAAGTCTGGGTTGGGTTGGATGTGCCAAGCAGCGATTGCTGCATGGGGATTGGATTGTAGCTTGTGCGGGGCGCGTGGCTCTGGTGTGGCCTTGCTGGCACGTAGCTCGCAGTTGTGCATTGCACATCGCCTGAGACAGCTGACACCGTCTGTGCCTGGTCTGGCCTGATGCACGATTGAAGGTGGTTGCCGTCCTGGATGGGGAGACGGATGTTGACATGGGCAGGGGGATCCACGCCACTCATCAGGGACTTGAGCACTGGCGAGTGTTCCAACAAATCTGGTCCCTTGCGCATGGACTCCAGAAACACATCGCAAGGGGCGCAGCCAGTGAAGATTTTGGAGGAGCCAATGTCCTGTGTCCGCGTATCCTTATCGAATGCTTTGCACTTCTTCTCCTCGGGTGTCTGATTTCCATGGCACAGGCTCTCCAGGAGGGTTGGGTGCGCCACTCTGGATGGTGAAATGGGCTCTGGAAATCCCTCCGGAGGAGTGTCGCTGCGCTCGGAGCGCTTGTACGTGTACGGTAATGTCCGGCTAAGTGGAGACACGGGCTCCGGAAATCCTTTTGGAGGAGTATTGCTCCGCTTGGAGCGCTTGCAAACGGATGGTGTTGCACAATTCAGCATTTTCGGGCTCGCAGAGTTCACCTGAGGGATGTGGACTTGCACCGCCAATGAGCCGCTNGCAAACGGATGGTGTTGCACAATTCAGCATTTTCGGGCTCGCAGAGTTCACCTGAGGGATGTGGACTTGCACCGCCAATGAGCCGCTGCACTCGAAGCCACGAAACAGCGGCCAGTTTGCCGAGGACTCGATCTTTCGATCTGCCAGTGGCAGTGTTGCCTGGCCGATCAAGGAGTCCTCCACCTCTGAATCTTCGGGATCCACTTCGTGGATCTCCACCATCAGGAGCTGTTGCTTCCGATTGTAAGGTACCACAACAGTCTTCTGCAGCATGCAATTGTCAAGGTCAGGATGTGCGGGATTCGCCTTCCCGACCGCGAATTCGGTCTTTCTCGCATTGATCTCTGCGTTACCCTCGCCAGGGTAATATGCTGTGGCGCAATAGTAGTGCGGCCCAAAGTTGTCAGACGGCAGCAAATCCAGTGCGCCATCGATCTTGACGATCACTACGTCTTCTGGAGGGGGTTCTTCCCTCACACGTTGGGCTCCAGCCACCATGGTCTCCTTCTGTGCGTCCTCCGGGAAGACGATGCCGAAGGGATTCTCATGGCTTGGCTTCCGCGGCATTGGTGTGTACCACTGGACCTTCGGTGCTGGGTATAGCACTGGCGAGTCCAGCAACGGCATGTTGGATGCAAAGCACCGAGAGTCGTATCTCAGAAAGAGACTTTCGTCGGTTAGACCTTGATCAGCCGAAATGATTGACGGGAATTGCGACATAATGCCGGCAACCTACATCCGACACTGCGCCACTGGTAAGTTGCAGTCTGCAAAGCCAGGTGGGGTCGTCAAAGCGCTTTATGGAATGGCTTCCACGGCTGATGCACAGTAGCGCCAAATGCAAATCACCTGCGTAGCAAAGGCCCCCACCAAGGTGGTCGATCTCAAGTACCTGGGCATTCGTCGAGTCCAAAATCAAACATGCACAGTGCAACTGGGAAGAGGTGCCGGTACCTTCATAATTAGAATTGGGTTTCGGGGTTTTGCTATACAATGACTATAATCAGGAACCCTCACAATAGAATTGGTAATTTTTTAAGCCCCTGTAAGGCCCGGCAAGCTCCATTTGAAGGGACTCTCTACGAACCTTCCTGCACTTTTGCAGATGCCTATTCGGCTCAAAAGTAGAAGCCCCTTACAGGTGGGTAGTTCTTCTTCCATAGTACTCCCATAAGACCCCCTCTACCTTATAGGAGTGGTATGGGATCTTATGGGAAACTACCCACCTAATAACTATCCACCTGTAAATGGCTTAGAAAAAGTAGCGGCTCTTGATCTTCCTGGCGGCTGGAGGAATACCTCGCTGGCAAAAGTACAGGATCAGGAACCGAGCAAGCGGGTTGTAAGTGAGGCTTCCCACTTAGGGTACATCCACCTCTTCGCGTTTAAGAAACCTTTCCTAACCCGCAACCCTAAACCTTAAACCCTAAATTTCCTGCTTTGCAAAGGGTCCGGCTTTAAGACTTCCTCTTGATCAGTCACCTCGTGCTCGACGCAAATCACCTCGTCAGGGCTCTTCTTAGGGTGGTTCAGGGTTCACGGATTTAGGGTTTGGAGGTTTGGAGGTTTAGGGTTTGGGCTTTTATGTAGGAAGCTAGCTACATAGGGGCTAGCAAGTGGCCACAATCAGGAATTCGCAGTATTGTCATATATGTAGAGCTGTTATGAAGGCTTGAAAGGATCGTGCACGGGGCTGGAAGGGTTCATCGGGTTCTGGGCTGCTGGCTCCCGATTCGAGGTAATCCTCAAAAAGAACCCAGTTTTCAGGGTAGCAGCGGGAGGCTGTCGAGTTTGAGGTTTTCGAGGTCTAGTAAGGCATTTTGAGATGCACAGAGTGCGGCCCAAGGGTTAAGGTCATGGCTTAGGGTCGTTGGTGGTGGCATGGAGAGGTACAGGGAGAGAGGAACGGGGAGAAAGCAAAATCAATAACCTCCGAAAAGATTAACGCGAAAACACATGAGCATGTTGCAGAAGGAAAACAGTCGAATGTAGGGCGATCAAGGAGGACGACGGATCTCAACTTGATGACCAGATTTGGTGTCAGAGCTCAAACCCCGTCACAACGACAGACGGGGCAGTCACTGGCTATCAGGCCATCGTCGTGCCATACACCGGTCAGCTTTGGGGTGGACTCCACTACAACGGCAGATCCGCTTTGCTGGACGGCTCCAGTGCTAGCAACTCCAACAGCTGGTGGTACTCCACTGGGCTTTTAAGTAACCAGGGAGAAAAAGGTATAAACTTTTTTTTTTCATAAGGGTTCCGTTAAGAAAAAAAGTATTAAAGTATGGTACTCCAAAGCCCAGTCCATCGGCGCTTTCAATGAGTATCGCGGCGGATGTCCAGGGCAAAACGGTATTGTTGCCAGTCGGGTGGAGCTGTGGGTATCCGACACTGCTGTTAACCCGCCGCCATGATGCATGATTTATTCGACTGGGGTTGCGGGATATGTATACTATAGAATATTTATACAGGGTCCATTAATAGCTACAATTCATATTTCTTCAGACCTCTCTTGGAACTCCTGCCAAAACTCCCTGTAAAACCGAAAACACCCTCCATAAAAGAAGCCCTGAGACCCCTATCTGGGAGTATCCTACCCTAAACCCTAAACCGTTTTTTTTCCGACTGCAGTACAGCAAGAATTCCTATACCAGGATGAGCCAGTGGTAGGGGCCTCTGTTTGTAGTAAGGTTTAACCCCGAAAACTATCACCCACCCAGCTGAGGCCCCAACCTGTGTCGCCTAAACCGGGTTTGGGGTTTAGGGTTTAGGGTTCCCCATTGAAAAACCAAACCGATGGCCCTTACACTCACCGACACCTGTAATCTATACTATAATGTAGGGGCCTGAGGAGTTTTAACCTTTTGGTTTTTGAAGTATGTCTTAATATCGAACCGATACTCGTAACTATGTTAAACCCCTGCAGAACCCTTAAGGAAATAATAGCACCAATTACCTAGACTCCATATACTCACCCTAAACTCCTTATAGAACACAAACTGCTCTGATTATACAACCATTTTAGTATCCCTTATGGTAACCCTTCAAGGATCCCTATTCTAACTATTAAGGCCCCTATATTACTGCAAAACAAGGGCTTTATAAGGGTACTGTAACTTCTATTAAGAACCCCCCCCCTCCAACGGTAAAACAAAGTACAGGTAACTCTCAAGGCCCACTATATGAGGCCGCATGATCCGAAGTTGCAACCATATGAGTACCCCTTGTAGCCCTCCAACCCTTGAAAGGGACCCTGTTCTAATTACCGAGGCCCCTATATTGCCCGATATGGGAGTTTCCGAAAATTAGGGGACCCTAATATAGTACCCCAAATAGTAGGATCCTTATCATAAGGACCCCAAAACAAGGTACCCCCTTCTTTTCGGAATCTCCCATATTGCCCTATATGAGGCCGTGTGATCCGAAGCTGCCGGCCTCTAGTTGTGGGTTCAGGTGGTCGATGAGGCTTTCGAGCCTCAGCATTAGCTTGGGGTTTATGGGCTTAGGGTTTTTCTGTGGTTTGTGGGTTTTTATTGTTGAAGGTTTTTTTCAGGGCTTTGGGGTTTATGGGTTAGGGTTGAGGGCTTTTTGGGGTTTGGGTTGAGGGCTAGGGTTTAGGAGCTGAATCTGGAGAGTAGAGTTTACCCTTGGTCTTAAAAACCTACACGTCTTCAGAATCACGCAACCCTACCTACTTGTCGGGTATCATGGGGAACCAAAGGTTCAGCTTTTTCATAATATAAGGATTATTTTGGGATTATACTACCCCAAAAGGTTAAAGGCTACTTACTCTACTAGGCCTAATAAGGAACCTTTCAAGGGTAGATTTTTTCGGCTACGGCAGGGTTACCACCCTAAACCGAACATCCTAAACCCAAAGCCCCAAACCCTTAAGGGAGTTTCCGAAAATAGGGGACCCTAATATAGTACACTAAATAGGATCCTTATTATAAGGACCCCAAACTAAGGTAGCCCCTAATTTTCGGAAACCCTAAACCCTAAACCCTTTATAGAACCCTTATAGATCTCTTTAAGGAACCCTTAAAGGATCCCTTTAAAGGTACCCCCTAATTTTCGGACCCCCTAAACCCCTTATAGAGCCCTTTAAAGGAACCCTTGTAGTACCCTTATAGTAACCCTTTAAAGGAACCCTAAGGTACCCCCTAATTTTCAGAAACCCCCGTAAAATGGGGCTTTGAACTTCCTAAGGCCCTTCACATTTCGTGGCAGCCCGCTGCTCCGCTAATGGGGTGCCGCCCACCAGGCATAGCAGCAGCATTAAATGGGAGTTTCCGAAATTAGGGGGGTACCTTTAGAGGGATCCTTTAAGGGTTCCTTAAAGAGATCTATAAGGGTTCGATAAGGGTTTAGGGTTTAGGGTTTCCGAAAATTAGGGGGTACCTTAGTTTAGGGTCCTTCTAATAAGGATCCTACTATTTAGAGAACTATATTAGGGTCCCCTATTTTCGGAAACCCCCAAATAGTAGTACTTAAGGTTGAGGAGTTGAGGGCTTAGGGCTCTATAAGGGGTTTTGGAGTTTAGGGGTTCAGGGTTTACCAGTGATAGTGTTGAATTTGGTGGTAGTAGACATAATGTCCATAGCAGAAGTAGTTGCTATGCTTGTCGTATTACCAGGTTGAAAACAAACCCTAAACCCTAAACCCTAAGCGAGCATCAGGACAAGAATCCCTCGGCTTTGCTCGTCTTTTTTCTACGAATCCAAGGAGTGAATCCAAGGCGAGCGCTGTCCCGGCTTCTGGGCGACACTCGCACCGTAAACCGGACCGGTTTAGGGTTTAGGGTCTAGGGTGAGAGGGTTAGGGACATATAGCTCCGATCGAACTACGTGCAGAAAACCCTCTCTCTCTCTGGCCCCCTCTTTTCCCATCTCCCTTGCTCGATGTCTCCAGAGCCTACGGAGAAGCCGCACTCCAGGACCCACCCATCCCTAAACCCTAAACCCTACCCCACAAAAACCCTAAACCCCTAAACCCTTTAAGCCCATGAAACCCTTAAAACCCTTCAAACCGTTAAAACCCCAAAACCCTTCAAACCGTTAAGACCCCTAAAACCCTTCATCCAATCCCAAACAGACTGCCTGACATCCTCTGAGCGCCCGGGCGTTGCAAGCGGGAGCTTCTTCTTCACCGAAGCCCTGCTTGGAGGTTCGTGGGGAGTTATAAGTGAGAAGTAAGGTAACTATAGTTTAGGGTTTAGGGTTTAGGGTTTACCCATATTAGAGGACTTATAACCCCACTTCTAACTACCCATGAACCTCCAAGTGGGAGGAAAGGGCTCAGGTCTATGGGCCCTACAAAGCCAGCGTGTTTCGATCTTTTAAAGCGTACCCAAAATCCCCAAGCTCTAAATGCGCTATAAGTCTAAAATAACAAGGTCCAAATCGAAACACATGAAATTCTCAAATGCAGAAAAGCAGGATCCTTGGAGCTAGGATGCTCCTCACCCCTTGGATGCTTTCAGACTGTGAAGAACTACCATAGGGTCTTGGGGAAGAATATACTATAGTCATAGTATTGGTAATTATTCAGGCGCCTACATTACCCTGCTTGAAACTAAACAGGGACATGAAAAGAGCGCAGGCATAGCCTGCTTGCCCTCAGAACGGAAACGGTATTGGGGTGCATGTTATTGACAAGGGGGCTGCTCTATGTCCAGTGTAAAGCGTCCTGACTAGTCTCGATGAGTTGAAGAAGACGTGCATCAACTACACACCATTCGGGAAGCCCTACCCAGAGACTCCAATATCCCTTAATTAAGGAATATGCCATAAATCATATTAGGGATCCTACTATACTTTAAGGTCTCTTCCTTAATTAAGGGATATTGGAGTCTCTGGGTACACCGTAAAGCCGAAGCCATACAATCCTAAAGCCAGAGACCCCCCAAACCCTGCACAAAAGACTTAAACTCGAACACCATCGGCCCTTGACCCAACAAGCCAAAACATCAAGCCCTACATCCAACACTCAAAACCGCAAACAGTAAACCCGACAAGCACAAACCCTAATACTCAAAGTTAAGCCCTACAGGCTAACCCCCCCTACTATACTGCATAACTGGTACACCACCAAAACCCTATTACCCCTATTACAGTACGCACCATAAACCTCCATAGCACCGTTGTAAGAAACCTCATGACACCCCTGTGAAAACTTATAGAACCCTTATCACACCACATACAACCCTTGTTACACCCTGTATAAAGCTTATTGAAACCTATATAACCCGATAGGCCCCATACACGCCTATAACATGCTACAAAGCACTAAACAACACCAGATAGGGGCCTAACTACTTACCAACATTATCCCTCAGGCTTCCTTATTCTAACTATGCTATGAAGAAGCCCAAAACCCTATTCTAATCATTAAGGCCCCTATATACCAAAGCCCTGTTAGAGCGCTCAGGCGCAGTCTGCTGGGCTCTTTACTTTAAGTTACCGTAATTAGGATCTATAGTAAATAATATGGTTGCTTATTCTGGTACCTTAAGTTGAATCCCTTAACAAGAAGCCAGTAAACCCTAAACCTCTGAAGCCCTAAATCCCTTAAGGCCCTAAACCCCTAAACCCAGTCTGGGAGCCCCGGCAGCCACTCCTCCGTCGGCTCCCAAGTCGGCGCCTGGGGCCGTAATAATTAGATTAGGGTTCCGTGCAACATCTATATAAGGGTTACTATAAGGCCTCTATGATATAGGGGCCTTAATAATCAGAATAGAGTTTTTGGGGCATATTATAGTACAGTTGCAATAAGGAGCCCTAAGGAATATTGTTGGTAAATATTGCGGATTCTAGATTATTATCATAAGAGCGCTTAGGATTCGGTTTTACAAACAACAGGCTCTAAGGTTTGGGATGGTGTAAGCTTTAGGTCATCGTAAGTTTTCTTAGGGGGATTCGGGTTCAGAAAGTTTATTGGGTTTAGGATTGTTGCAACTAGACTCGGGGTTTAGGGCTTCTGGGTGTTCAGCCTCCGTCAATATCATCATACTGCAAGAGCGCTTAGGGCTTACAGATTCGGTGCAGGGTTTCAGGCGTTTAGCCCTTTTGGGTTCAGGGTTTTGGGGTCTGGGACAACCCCAGAGACTCCAATATCCCTTAATTAAGGAATAGACCTTAAAATTATAGTAGGATTCCCTACTATGATTTGAGGTATATTCCTTAATTAAGGGATATTGGAGTCTCTGGGACTGCAACAGGGCTTCAGAGGGTTTTTCTATGGTTTTACGACCGTTATCATAGGACTTTTGTAGGGACTCGTAGGTTTCGTGGTTTCGGGTGCAAGGTATTGAGGCTTAGGGTTTAGGGACTGCCATAAGGGGATATTATTACGCTCTTCTTCAACAACCGGGCCCCAAAAAGCTCAAACTTTTTAAGATAGAGCTAATATATAAAGCCAAACAGTTTATAAAGTTCTCCCGTTCACTCTATCACCATAACAGAGTACTAATTAACTGCATTTTCGAAGCCCAAAGCTGAAGGACCGAAAGGTTCGATGTCGCGAGAGGCGTTCATTCCTTCTTTTTCTGCAGTTGGGGCATGTCGGTTTAGAGCTCGGGAGGGTTCGGGCTTAAGGCTTACCTACTTGTCGGGTATCATGGGGAACCAAAGGTTAACCTTTTTCATAATATAAGGATTATATAGGGACTATACTACCCCAAAAGGTTAAGGGTTACTTACTCTACTACTAGGCTTAAGGGACTTCAGGCTTCAAGGGCCAAGGAAGCTAACAGGCAATGCCCACATCCACCTGGCAGACCCTCCCATCTCTTGCGATCCATCCGAAAGCATCTCTTGGAGGTTCATGGGTAGCTATAAGGGTTTCTTTAAGGGTCCCTTTAAAGGGATTTATAGGGATTCTATAAAGGGGATAGGGTTTAGGCCCTACTTGGAGGTTCATGGGTAGCTATAAGTGGGTTAGTGGGTTATCAGTTGGGTAACTATAGTTATAATCCACATTAGGGGACTTATAACCCTACTTCTAACTACCAATATCATAGTACCCTTATGGATCCCTTATAGTAACCCTTATGGACCCCTTTAAAGGAACCCTTGTAACTCCATTCGGGGACTTATAACTACCCCCTTATAACTACCCCTGGAGCTCTAAGCTTGAGGACTGCTCCAGCGGACCTGGCCAGGGTTGGGCAACTGAAGCGTTGAAAACTCCAAACCCTCAACCGAGCCTCAACCCGCCTGGGCCGCAAGTCCTAAACCCAAAGCCCTGAAAGGCTGAGAACCCTAAATAGCCCTGAGCACCACAACAAACCTCAAAGTAAGAACCCTAACAGAGTCCTAAGCACCAAAAGACCCTCAAAGTAAGAGCCCTAAATAGTCCTAAGCACCAAAAACCTTCAAGTTAAGAGCCCTAACGAATCCAAAGCCCGAAAAATAAAACCCTGTAGTGCCTTCTTCTCCACCTGCTCTTCGGTGGCCTCCCCCTGAGGTCACAGAAAGTTCGACATCGGGGCTTTATGAAATGAGTAAGTCCCACTATCCCTTAATGAAGGAACATAATTTACATCATAGTATTCGGGACCCCACTATCATTTAAATATAGTAGCTGAGTCTAGGGATCCTACTATAATTTAAGGTATATAGTAACTGAGTCTAGGGATGCTGCGATAATTTGAGGTATATACCAACTGAGTAAGTAGCCTCGAGGACTTCGAGGGTTGCTACCGGGGCTGTGGCGGATGTTGCAGGATTTAAAGAAAGGAGTTAAACCTACTTGTCGGGTATCATGGGGAACCAAAGGTTAACCTTTTTCATAATATAAGGATTATATAGGGATTATACTACCCCAAAAGGTTAAAGGTTACCTACTCTACTACTAGGAAATGAGAAGCAGAGGATTTTGGGGTCAAGGAACTCTCGAACTTCTCGTCGCTAAGCTCTTCGACAAAGGGAGTCATTACGTACGGTCTAGACATCTGGAGAGGTTGTAGAGGAGTCATATTCGGTACATCCTAAATTCAACCTGCCAAAGACTGCAATTTCAGAATCTCGGATCCCTAATGTGCATTCAGCTTTTTCGTATCCCGAAACCCAACCCCTTAAAGCCTCTGGTGCATCGTCGGCACCGGCGCCGTTGCTTTTCTTCCTTTTCGGCACTGCCCTTGGCTGCTGTAGCTCAGAGGCTCTCTCAGTCTTGGTTTTCGCTTGCGGGTTTTTGGGGCTTAAGGGCCTTTTAACGGTGTTGGGGTTTCAGGGACTTTTAGAGCCAGTATTCAGAACTTCAATGCCATTTAAGGTCTTAGGCTTTTGCCCAGACCCCCGGGAGGATCTAGAAAGTAGATCCCCTAATTTGGGGCCCTATACTACTAAGGGTACTTTATAGGAACCCCCATTAAGGGATCTACTTTTTGGATCCTCCCTTAAGGGNCCCGGGAGGATCTAGAAAGTAGATCCCCTAATTTGGGGCCCTATACTACTAAGGGTACTTTATAGGAACCCCCATTAAGGGATCTACTTTTTGGATCCTCCCTTAAGGGGTCTGGGTGGGCTTTCGGGCCTTTTCAAGTTTTTAGGGTTTTGCGGGTCGTGGGGTGTCGGGTTTCCCAGCTCGCGCTGTTAGCCTTTGGGGTCGCAGGCCCCCCCGGATCTTGAACTGTCGCCTCTAGAGGTTTAGGGTTTAGGGGTTTAGGGGTTTAGGGTTTAGGGGTTTAGGGGTTTAGGGGCTTAGGGGTTTAGGGGTTTAGGGTTTAGGATGGAGTTTGGGGGTTCGTGTTTTGGGTTTAGGGTTTAGGATAGGGGTTCCAGGGTTCTGCTTATGGTTTAGGATTGCAGGCGGGAGGACCCAGGGAACTTAATTTGCAGATACGATCCTTTGCTCAAGAGAGGGGCCTGAATAACTCGGATGGGGCTTTGGAGTACAGGGTGGCATAGTCATATAAAGGCATGTGGGCATACATCAAACCTCCGATAAAGAAACCCTTTAAGACACCCTAAAAGGAACCCCTCCGAACCGTCAACCCTGCAGCTTCGTCCCCTGGGTCTAAGTCTTTGAGCCCTATTCACCCCTCCCTAAGTCCTAGACCCTAAGCCCTGAGCCCTAAATCCAAATTCATGGGTGACTATACATGGAGTAAAAAGTCCCGTACTATGGGCTGCAACTACAGTTACCCTACTACCCATGAACCTCCAAGTTTTTTGCAAGGCAGAACAAGAGGCGACAGGTCGAGAGCTCGAATCTTTCGGAACACCTCTGCAGGAAGACCGGGCTCTTCATCCAAGTTTACGGTGCATGGGATTGAGGCTTGAGCATTATGAGGCCGGGTGTAGGCGTTTCGGGTGCTTTTGGGAAGGTGCGGATCTGGAACCCAGGGGATAGAGGTTTAGGGCTGCGGAAAACATAATATAGGGGCCTAAGCAATTACCAATACTACTTTGGGGGTTCCTCATAATATTTATAGTATAATGGGCCCCAAAACCCTGTTCTAATTATTAAGGCTCCTATTGCCACTGTAAAAGGATCTCAAAGGTAGGCAAGCCTCTGAGCGATGCAGCAGCTTACCCCACATCACGGTGGGACGCCCTTAGTGTTTGTGTAGGGCCAGCCCGCTTCAAGTTCCTACAACTGCTCTGCTGGGCAGGGGGGGGGGGGGTCTATCCTGTAAGTACAACCCTTCTTGCCAATTCTTCTTCCTTGTTGATATGACTTGACGAAAGTGTTTCCTTAAAAACAAGGGCTATAAGTAGTAACTGGGATCCAGGTATTAAGGTCCCTACATCGTAGAGCCCTTATAGTAACCCTTATATAGAGCCCTTTAAAGGAGCCCTGTCCTAAATATTAAGGCCCCGAGATTATCAGAGAAGAGAAGCCTCAGACTGCCGAAGGATGGCGTAGACCATCATGACATTGCCCTCGGGTTGACGCTTGCGGGCTTTCAGGGTTTTAGGGTTTAGGGTTTCGAATTTAGGGTTTCGGGGGTTAAGACTTTCGAAATTAGGGTTTCGGGGGTTAAGACTTTCGAAATTAGGGTTTCGGGGTTAAGACTTTCGAATTTAGGGTTTCGGGGTTGGGTTTCGGGGTAAAGACTTTCGAATTTAGGGTTTCGGGGTTAAGACTTTCGAATTTAGGGTTTCGGGGTTAAGACTTTCGAATTAGGGTTTCGGGGGTTAAGACTTTCGAATTTAGGGTTTCGGGGTTAAGACTTTCGAATTTAGGGTTTCGGGGGTTAAGACTTTCGAATTTAGGGTTTCGGGGTTAAGACTTTCGAATTTAGGGTTTCGGGGTTAAGACTTTCTTTTAGGGTTTCGGGGTTAAGACTTTAGAATGTAGGATTTTGGGTTTTCCGGGGGTTAGGGCTTAGAATTTACGGTTTCAGGGTTCGAAGATTATACGAATCAGACCGGCCATGGGTGTAAGGCCTCTTTGCAGGATCGGAGGCCAGGGAAGGAGCTTAAAATGGTTTCTGCTTGTAACTGTAGCATTCGAAGCCTCAGTTCTCACTGGTCCGCTGAGGAATTGAGGAAGCCCTGCTACTTCAGTTCATTTTGAGGAACTTGCTCTGAGTGAGAATAAGCCAGGTGACAGCATATGCCAATTACCATGCGACCGTATCTACTGTAACTCGGACTCAGCTCCAAAAGAAGGACGAACCTATGAACTTCACTTATGGAAGCTTAGGGTTTGGGGTTTAGGGTATGGTAAACTCCGGAAGAAGAGCGCTCTGGAAGACCCAGGGTTCAGCTTCTGGGGTCCGGACCTCGTATTGATACTGGACCTTGGAAGACGAGATCACGCAAAGTAATAAGAATAGCAAGAGTCATAAGTAAGAACAGCAATAAGAAGCATAAGTACAATAGTAGTGATAGTTAGAATCATAATGAGAATAACTCGAAACCGTTAACCTGCATACCAGTATCCACAAACAGCTTCATCGCGCCGACCGCAGGTATTGCAGGATGACTGGTAGGTAGTGACCCTGTGCTGCAAGGTTCCTATCATGTGGAATTCCAGGTCATGTGGACCCACTGGAAATGAAGATGATGTGATAATGTAGTGTTTTAGGTCTTGCGGGATGAGGCCGCACGAAACCCCATCTTGGAGCTTGTCCAGTGAAAGAAAAGCTTCGGGAGGCAAGACTATGCAGCATCTTCTTTCACATCGACTTGGCAGGCACGGGCTTACCAACAAAGGGAATTGAGATGGATCTACATTGACTTCCCTTCTGGACAACCCGCATTATCGTAACTTCCAAACAATACAAGTACAACGACCCTTGCTAGCAATAGCAAGTAGTAAGAGGGGCAGTCTATTTCAACGGCAACAATCATGTTACGGGTACTACTACTACTACTACTACTACTACTACTACTACTACTACAACTACTACTACCACTATCACTACCACTACCACTACCACTACGACTACTACTACTACTACTACTACTACTCACGACAACAGTCATAATACACAGGAATCTAAATTGAGAACGCGCCACCGCAAAACGCAAGAAGCTTCTTGGGTTTCGGACGATGTTCACCAACATCTCAACCTTGGCACATGCGTAAGCTTACGCATCGATTTAAAAGGTTCACTCAGACTGGTGGTGCCCGAACAGCCTTGCTGCATCATGTTGCTCACAATTTTGGGCTCGTAGTTTGGGGTAGCAGACTTCTCTTACGATCCCTACACTATGCCCACAAACATCCTTGGCTGACGCGCAGATTTTCTGCGAAATTTCTTGTAGTCTGTAGCTGGCTCGTTAGCTGTGCCCTGTTAATGAAGGTTTCGAAGGTTTAGTTTTTGAGGTATAGGGTTTTGGGTATCCCCTTAGTAGGGTATGATTTTCCGCTGATAAGGAAACTACCCAAGAAAGGGTACTACATGGAAACTAGTTGAGACAATCGCGTTCTGCTTGGCTTAGGGATACATCTGGAAGGAGTCTCCCAACTTCTGCCGAGTCTGAATGCGTGTAGGCCAGGATTGAGGGCACAGGGGTTTAAGGTTTACTTCGCTCCAACACACAAACAGGTTAGACCAAGTCGGCATCCACGAAACTTCGTGAGCCGCATAGTGTCCCACCCCTACGTCTGACCCAAACCCTAAGCCTAGTTCGGCATCGAAAGAACTTTCAGGTGATTGAAGGCTCACAAGCAGATACAGGTCGGTTCATAACCAGCTGGCTTATCGAACGCGTTACAACGACATACCCTAGTTACTTCCGCTGCGAATGAAGTTCCAAGCACCTGTAGTTGCTGGATCGCATCAAACCTCCCAAGATCCAAGACCGTGTGCCACAATCACGATTTTGGGGGGCGCTATAACAAGAATAGGGTTTTGGGGTGTATGATAGCTTAGCCGCAGTGAGGAACCATATTGGTAATATAGGGGGCTGAAGAATTAGAACAGGGTTTTGGGGCCCATCATACTATCATTATAACCAGGAACCCGCCAAATAGTATTGGTAGTTATTTAGGCCCCTATATTACTCATTTAGGCTTCCATTTTTTTTTACCTTGAGTGTGAAAGCCCGGGAATCCGAGGGCGAGGTGCGAGGAAGACCAGGCTATGATGGGTAAAGGCTGTGCCTGGGCAAAGGACGGAAGAGGGTTTTCGCTTTTTGGGGCTTCGAGGGCTTTTTAGGGCTGGGTTTAGGGTTTAGGGGTTAGGGTTTGGGGTTTATAGGGGCCTTAATAATTAGAATAGGGTTTTGGGGTATATTATACCATAATTATAGTAAGAAACCACAACCAATAGTATTGGTAATGATTTAGGCCCCTCTTTTAGGGTGTCACAGTTTAGGGCCGGATGGTTTTCAGGGCTTCAGCTTGCATGCATGGTGGGCTTGTTTCGGGATGCATTTGCTGAGCTGGTTGGAGTGTTGTCTCGAGGCCGACATGCTGATCGAGATCTCGAAGATCAATAGAATTTTCTCCAAACCCTAAAACCCCATACCCTTAACTCCCGTCAAACTGGACCCCAAACCCAAAGCTTCCGAACCCTAATACCGCCCAGTACCTAGTGCAACCCTCAACCCGCACAAACTCTGACCACAGGGCTTACGGTTTAGGATCCAAGCCCTGCACCCCAAACCTATCAGACTGTGCAAACCCTTGTGGACATGAAGCCGCGTAGACGTCCGCTTTTGCTGCCTGTGCAACTTATAGATGAAACACAGCCGCAAAATCCTGAAGACATAGACCCCAGAGAGTGGCCGAAAGATAGGAAAGCTCTAGAAAAGATCCCAAGTAGCAGGATCCTTACTACCGGGACACCCGGAATGCATTCTTAATCCTACAATGCCCGATGAACCTCCGCAGCATGCTGTACAACCCTGATCGAACCCCTCATAATGTAGGAACCTGATTAAGAAACCCTGGGCCAAAAAAACCCAAAATAGTGGGATTCATACAAGGAACCCTAATAAAGTCTTAATCAGGCTCCTACACTAACACCGTTTCAACACCCCCATAGACCTTGTCCAGGCCGAGGGTCGGAAAATGTAGCTGGGTCGCGATAGGCGCTCCGCCAAGGACACGAGCTTCAAGCAACTGGCAGCCAGGGTGTTGCGCAGGGTTTACTGTAAGGGCCTTAATAATTAGAACAGGGTTTTGGGGCCCATTTTTCTAGAAGTTTAAAACAGGAACCACCAAAATAGTATTGGTAATTATTGAGGCTCCTATACCTACTTGTCGGGTATCATGGNCTTAATAATTAGAACAGGGTTTTGGGGCCCATTTTTCTAGAAGTTTAAAACAGGAACCACCAAAATAGTATTGGTAATTATTGAGGCTCCTATACCTACTTGTCGGGTATCATGGGGAATCAAAGCTTAACCTTTTGCATAATATAAGGATTATATAGGGATTATACTACCCCAAAAGGTTAAAGGTTACTTACTCTACTACTAGGTATATCATTAGGGAGTTGGGGTTTTCGGCTCAGGGTGTGCATGGGTGTGCTTTCTAGGGCCTCCTTTTGTCGGGGGGTCCTTAGTAGAAGCTGGGGCTTTGGATGCTCTAAGGAGTTCCCTGTTAAAGCTTTGTCAGGGTCCTTCTGGGTTCCGAGGCCTTAATCCCAAAACCCGGTCCCATAGTGGCAGCCTTACTGTTCCAACAGGCTTGTTCTAGGGTTTCCCTTAGGTGTGCTGTTTTCGAGGCTGTAGCGCGGGTCTCTTGAAGCAAGGCTTCACATTGAGGGCTCCTTCAAGGGTTTGAATTTCGCTTCCTTCTGCTGTTGGGGGGACGGGGGGGTGTTTGGGGCTGCGGGATTTTAGTCCAGGTTGTTGGGGTGCAGAGATTTTCGGGGTTTCATGGCGTGGGGTCTTAAGGTCTTAGGATTGCAGGGTTTCTTTCCGGCTTTCGGGCTTTGGGGTTTAGGGCAGTAAGCTGGGTCTCATCCAAGGACAGAAAGCAGATCGTATAGCACATGAGTGAACGGACACGTCCGAAGGAAGTGTGTCTACAGATTCTAACGTGTAGTTGCACATACATGCATGCATGCATGTGTGTATCATATGCATGTATACGCGAACCAAGATGCTTCGTCTTCCAGGCTTAGCTGAACAATCTTTGCTGGGAAAGGGTCTGATCGTTTCTTGCGTGTCTAACGGCTAACAAGCCTGCGGCTGCCTCTAAATCGGGGAGCGCATGCTGAGCTAGCAGCACGTGCCTGACAGCCGCTTACTTATGCCGTGCAAACGAGTACTGAAGGCCTCGGCCTCTGAGACGCGGTTCCTCAATTTTCAACCCTCCATGTAAATATTGATTCTGCTACGGAAAACGATCCAAGATACTGCATACTTTAAGCCTAACTAACAAGCCCTCCATTCGCGACGGTATTTAAGGGTCTTGGGCTCTTGGGAAACACTAAACCCAAAACCTCTAAACCCTAAACCCCTAAACCCTTAACCCCTTCTGCGCCAGCCTCTCGAGAGCGAAGCCCTTGACGTAGGGGGAGACCTTGCAAGCACCGTTGCTGCAGGATCTAGGGATGTGGGGGTTTAGGGGTTCAGGATGAGAGTGGTTTTGGGTTTTGGGTTTCGGGCTTTAGGATGGTTTAGGATTCCCCTAAACCCTAAACCCTAAACCGTTTAGGGTTTTTTTAGGGTTTAGGGATTAAATTTAGGGCTTTTGGGGTTTGGGGTGTACTTGTTTAACGCTTCGGATTCTGCCCTTGGGGCGCCCCACGTTGCAGAGTGCCGTCATCAGCATCTCCACGAGGGCATCATTGGCCGACTTCAGCAAACTTTCGGAGATGACCTCGCAAGCAACTGCAGTTGGGAGTGACTAACGTAGGAGCCTTAATAATTAGAATAGGCTTCCTTTCAAAGGGCTCTATGTATGGGTTACTATAAGGGATGCTATAAGGGCTTTATGATATAGGGGCCTTAATAATTAGAATGGGGTTTTGGGGATTCCTTAGTCATATAGTATAATCTACCCGCCAGACCCTGTTCTAATGATTCAGGCCCCTACACTAAAGGTGCCCGAATGGAGCTGTAGTGGACCGAGCAGCGGTAAGATGGAAGATCAAGTTCGCACAGCGTAATGTGATGATGTGCCAGCTTTCCAGTGCACAACTTCAGGGTTGTTTGCTATCTAGTGCCATAGACCCTCTGCAGACATCTTTCCACTGAGCTCCTGCTCCAAAGCCCCCGGCTCTGTACAGCGTCAGTGCCATCACGTCGGCCTGAGCATCACTCTTTGGCTTGGCTGAAGCGTCAATGTACCGATAGTGCCAGTGTAGTACATAATTGGCCCTATAAGTTTGTAGTTATGTAAGAGCCTCCTAGACTAGGTTTGGGTGGCATGAAAGTAGAAACCAGAAAGTCGGAACATCAAAAGCCTCATACGGAAACAGAAATACAGAGAACCCACACCGCCAACCTTGATTTACCCTCAATCTATGCTCAAGCTTTTTACATCTTGCTCTTTGAACAGCGTGCGGTGACGGCTCAGGCGTAAAGCTGCGACGGAATCCTCTCCGCCCGAGGAAAACCAAGGCCCGCGCATAATTCCCTGTGAAGGAAGGTATGTCCAACGGCACCTTCTTTGCAGTGTACCTGTTGCCAGGAGTTCCCACTTCAGAGTCTTAACCCTGAAGCGCAAGCAACACTGATATAAGACGAACCGCAGAGCAGCGCAAAAAGCATTGCAGTGCCGCCAGGTTTCGCTGCTGGCGAAGAGCCTAGACCTATCTACGAACAGAACGAAATGTTTGCCAACATGCCTCGCCTGTGCCACGGAGGCTACCCTACCACTCAATTTGACCGAGGATGTCTCTTCCCGTAGGTGGAGGAAACCAATCCCGTATGTGAGCCTCATAATGAGGATGGGGCTCCGGGGGTTCTAGTTGGGAGTTTCCAAAAAGTAGGGGTACCTTATTTTGGGACTATTGTGAGGATCCTACTATTTAGGGTACTATATTAGTGTCCCTTATTTTCGGAAACTCCCAGTTGAATCTTCGGAGTTGGGAGGCATACTATAATACTAATTGTTCAACCCCCCCCCCCCAGCCCAGATTCAGGTTGTAAAAAACTGCAAACACCCAACAGAAAGCCCCCATAAAAATCCTCCAGCGCAGGCCTGGAAAGTTTTTATCTCAGCTTAGAGTTGGAGTCTGGGGTCTATGTTTTTGAACCCTCGTGTCCTTTAGCTGTGCGCCTCCGGACTACCACGCTGGCCGAGGGGTTGGAGCACCCCGAGTCGTTGAGCCAAGGCTAAGTACCCACGCCACGTCCACCCCCAAACCCTTAACTGCGTGGGTGCTCCAGCGGCAGAATAGCAGCACACATCTGGCCCTCTAAACCAACAGGGTCTAGGGTTTAAGGTTCCGGGTGCTGAAGTCTTGCACTGGGGCAGCGAACGGGTCGTTGAGCCGGACGGCAAAGCTTCGCTCGCCAGAGAGGACGAGAAGGATGAAGGAGGCGGTGTGGAGGAGGCCTTCACTACTTGGAGGTTCATGAGTAGCTATAAGTGGGGTTATAAGTAAGGTGAGTATAGTTGTAACCCATATTAGAAGACGTATAACGCCACTTGTAGCTACCCATGAACCTCCAAGTAAGGGCTCCTACAGGGTTGTAGAAGGGTTTCTTTAGAGGCCTTTGTATGGATGTAAGCGTGTTTATGGGGACAGCCATTGTTCTATAATGGCTTCGAAGACGGCACGAGAAGAGTTTGATTTTTTCCGCTTTTGGGTCTAATATGGTGTGGTCGAGACAGCTCCCCAAGACGGCGACAAATCATGCTCACTGAACCTTCACTATTGTTCATGGACAGATATACCAATGAGGGTATATTCCGTGATTTGGGTGAAGCAGGATTTCGTCCATCAGACGTAGCACCTGGTGTCGCTCTTCTGTCCCATTGTTCACGGACTGCCTCATCCAGTTCCCTAGGGGTCCCTGCTTCTTCGCAATCAAATCCCATCTGCTTATTAAGCTTCCGTTGCACGAGCCCGTGATTTCTGAAACTCCAGACAACTGCCCATGAGATTTGAACAAAAATTTCAAAACTCCCACACAACCGCTGCGGAAACTACCAACAAATCTTTAGTTTTGCGGCCCTGGATATTCTGAAACCCTCATCCTAGACAAATGAAGTCGGGAATTTTGACCGTATCCCAAGAAGGACATTCTAAACGACCCGAAGGGAGCCCTGCCGGTAGTCACCTAAAGCCCAAATATGTGCCGTCCTGTATAAAAACCGTACGGCACCCTGTAGCACCTAGAAAAAACCGCCATGTAGAGGCCGATAAACTCCATAGAGGCACAAACGAACTCCACATCCCCTGGGAAGGCGATCTCTTGGAGGCCTCACACGGTGGGATGAAGGTAGGATCAAGGATCCCTTATACAAGGACTCTTATTTGGGGATTACACCACCTACTTGGAGGTTCATTGGTAGTTATAAGTGGGGTTATAAGTCCCGTAATATGGAATATAACTATAGTTTCCCTACTCATAACCCCACTTATAACTACCCAAGAAGCTTCAAGTAGGCCCTAAACCCTATACCCTTATAGAATCCCTGTAGATCCCTTTATAAAGGGACCCTTAACGTAACCCTTATAACCCTCATCCCACCCTTGGAGCCCTTTGAATATCCCCGGGCCTACGAGATGCGCGGAGCTTTTGGCCTCTCTGGCCCGGGTTTAGGGTTTAGGATTTAGGGGCTTACATGGGGGTTTGGGGGTTTAGGGATTGTTTAGGGTTTAGGGTTTAGGATTTAGGGGCTTGCATGGGGGTTTGGGGGTTTAGGGATTCGTTTAGGGTTTAGGGTTTAGGATTTAGGGGCTTACATGGGGGTTGGGGGGTTTAGGGTTTAGAAGCTTAGAGGTTTAGGGTTTAGGGATTCGGCCTCTTTTTCGGAGCGCTCTAAGAGCGCATGCTGTTGGAACGGCAGACGATTAAGTTCAGGTTTCAGGCATATTCACCATGCTCTGTTCGATCATATTCTGCTACACATGCCGCATTATAGTGTGTTATAGCATAGGTTTCTGGTTTTCTAATAAACCTCAGCACAGTGGTGAGCCCTTTCCTTCCTGAGCATCGCCCCTCGATGGCACCTGGGGGCAGCTATGTGTGATCTGGGACTTCAGGCCGTGATCACGCGCTGCTCTTGCGACACACGTGCTCTCGGGCCGTTAAGGGGTCGGCCCAGGCTACCTTCGCGTTTCATGTGAGATGGCAATGTGCAATGTTTCCGCTACTCCTGTGTCGATTGCCAAGTATTCAAACAGATCGCCCATAGCGTGGACTTCTCTGCCCATGACGAAAACATTGCGATAGGATGCCATTACGCCTGAGATCATCACGATCGTTTGTTCCTCGGTGATATGACCAACAGGAGTGATGGTACATATCTTAGGTGCTCTCACCGAAGCGTATCTCCATTTAGGCCTGTGGATGATAATTTTTCCACCCGACCGGCCTTATGCACGTCTAACATTTGATTGTTTTATGACGTCTCACTTTTCTGGAGATGGGTTCCTCCTTTCCGTAGTGTCTCTTTTATTTTGCTACCATATGTTGGCTGCCGCTGATGGCTCCCAAGACCCGGAGCCTGCGCGTTCAACAACAAACAGTATACTAAACTCTAAAGTGCGGGGTTGAGGCTACAATATACTCCAATAACCTACTTGTCGGGTATCATGGGGAACCAAAGGTTAACCTTTTTCATAATATAAGGATTATACAGGGATTATACTACCCCAAAAGGTTAAAGGTTACTTACTCTACTACTAGGTTCGGGCTGCGGACTCAGGTGCTGGGAGGTGGGAAGAAGCTCCAAATCCCGCTCGAGGCATAGCGGCCATGACCCAATGTCACTGACTCAAAGAGCCAAATACACCCCAGTGAAGGAGTGCACCTCAAGCGCGAGTTAATCATTATAGATCCGTTGAATGCTCTGGCATGTTTTATACCAAAACCAGGATAAGGAACCTGTGTCAGAGGCACCCCTGATCTGGTTGCAGGGGTTGTCCGCTAATTTTTGCTTTTTCAGCGTCGTTTGTCCAGTATTATGCCGTACCCCAAAGCCCATTTATACTGATCAGGACCCTTGTATTAAGTCCCCTAAACCCTAAACCCTAAACGCAAAAGCCAGGGGAGTCGACGTCTCTGTATCCAAGAAAAGGAACCAAGCGAAGGCTTGCTTCTCTGGGCTTTTAAGTAACCAGGGTTTAGGGTTTAGGGTATAAACTTTTCTTTCATCATGGTTCCTTTAAGAAAAAAGTATTAAAGTATGGTACTCCAAAGCCCAGTTCTGCACTTCGAGGGATGGGCAAGCAGCGTGGCAAGGCTTGCGGAACGTAGGGTTGTAGGGCGTGAGGCATGTTCTTTGTTTGTGTTGGCGGATGTTCCGGGTTTTAAAGCTGAAGCTTCAGATTGATTTCAAGGTTTTCAGGCTAAGCTTAATTAAGGTTGTAGGCTTTGCATACAAAAGCTCGTTGTTCTCCATATGGATACATTCAGGCTTTATTTTAGGGTTTTAGGGGTGTGGGGGTTAGCCCATGCAAACGCTGTTACCTGCCTGTTGCAGCAAGTAGAGCACCGAAAGGAGAACCTGGTTGGTGTCATGCCTCTCCACGACCTGAGGAGAAACGCTAGGAAGCTTCGTATTCATGCTCGGTTGCCCTTGCTCAGAGCCTAAGCTCATGCTCTCAAAGTCTGTCAACCTAGCGTGAATGACCAAGAATAAAAGGCTTGGACCACTGCAGTACTATTAGAATAGGTCTTGGTACCAATTATACTACAGTTACAATAAGGAACCCACCCCAAAATAGTATAGGTAATTATTTACGCCCCTATAGTATCTGGCTTTTGAGGTCAGGGGACCATGGACTCTCGGGGCCCTGCCCGCTTTGTGAAGGTCGTGTTGGAGGTCAGCACATGCCACAGCAGCACCAACGCCTCTACTGTCTGGTTCTTAGTAGGGAATGGGGGAATGGATCCCTATAGTAGTCCCTATATAATCCCAATAACTCAGTCGCATCAGCGAATCGTCTTGCTGTCGTACACTGACAGATGATGCCAGTGAGTTGGCCTTGAAGGGTCAAGTCCGCCGCAGAAGCAACGACCCTATGCGTGCTGTCCCACACCCGACCCAGCGGTGAGATGGTTCGCGCAGCTGGCACTGGAGATGACGACCCATTGGGTAAGACGGAGAAGACTGCAATCGCATGACACGGCAAGAGTCCACGTTCTGCGAACGAAGACAGCATTCTCGTGAGCGCGACGATTGCAACTTCAGCCACAACAAAAAACAAAACCCTTCCCGTGCCTCTTGGTAGAAGCTAACAGATCTCATCGAGTTGGGCAGGTAGGTCTGCTGAGCCTGCGCACGGGCTTGCCTGCTTTGCTTCGCCGCTTGTCAAGCCTTCTGTCTTGTGAATTCCGCAGAACACAACTGCAGGGCGCTTAATATATCATTAATTTTGGATCGAAGCACAATAAACCCCAAACCAAATGGGGGTTGATCAAAATTATGGCCCCCTATGGTACCCTAAACTATAAGGAATATGTACTAATATACAGACCCCCAAAGGGCCCACAATTTTGATCAACCCCCAAATACAATAACCCCCCCACGCCCTAGACCCTGAACCCTCTGCACTCCCTGGCGGCGCCGGCCTGATGGACACTGCTCAGCAGGCGTAAGAGCCCGTTGAAAACCAGATCGATCTCGGAATCCTGCTGTTATCAGTGGGGTTATAAGTAGGGTAACTATTGTTATAACCCATATTAAGGGACTTATAACCCCAGTTATATCTACCCATGAACCTCCAAGTAGCCTAGATAGCCACTTGCATGATGCCATGCGGCCTTGGAGAGATGCTGTAGCATGTACCGGTAGACGTTTCGAATCTTCCTGAGCCAGACTCTTCCAATTGATCACTACTACTTCTTGAATTGTACTATTACTAGTACTAGTACTAGTACTAGTACCAGTGCCGGTAGCAGTACCAGTGCTAGTACCAACCACAACTGCAGCAGCAGCAACAACAGCGGCACCAACACCACGTTGCACCAGCAAAGGAGGAACCAGCCAGTGACGAGCAAAAAAAACCTAAATCCTAAGCCCGAAACCCTAGACCGTAAACCCTAAACCCTAAACCCCGATTATGGCTCCTCTTCTCACTTCTGTTGCCGGCTGCGTCTGAGTCTGAGGTCCGGGCTTCGAGGCATCTTCGACACCCTGGCGAGAAGGTTCCATGGAGCCCAATCTTCGGGAGGATTCGTAGAGGAGATACATTGAATGAAGGTTGTGTAGATATACATATATATATATATGTACAGATACATATTATATATATATATATGTATGTATATGTATGTGTATACATATATAGATATATATTACGTACACATTCTTGTGTATATACCAGAGGGGATTTTGTGTAGAGGCAACTACATTCGTGAACTCTGCTGATTCTCAGCTGCGCAAGCTCCTGCGCTATTGGACATCCATGTGGAGCTGCTGAAAGCTTTTCGCGTCCCCACACAACAATGTCCGGCGCAGAATCAACACAGCGACAACGAGGGCACAAGAGCTCGACCGCCGTAGTTTGCATCTTCGGTATCTTCCGAAGTATCGTCATGCCCCAGGTCCGAACTCGGGAGGAGGAGGCTCGCAAATGCTTCGTGTGCCGGTCAGGGTGCCGAAGTACCACCCACTGCATGTCACACAACCAACAGGCAGATCGAACACAAAAGTCAAACAGGTTCCACATTCTAAGACCCTGACCACGTGACTAGCTGACAAATCAAACTCCAAGGACAGGTCTAGCTAGTAGTCCACCAGCATTCTCACATTTCCGGGATATCGTTCCCGTCCCAGTAACACCATAAGAAGCTCAGCGTGCAGAGTGGATAAAGAATCACCTTGGAAGTTAGTGAGTGCGGTGCTAGCGACCTTCTGCAAGCAGGTTTGACAAGTCAAGTATTCCAAGTTCTTGGTACTGTTTCAGGCAATAGTTGCTCGCATGATCGGTATGGACAGGAATAGACATGCGAGCGGAACAAGGGCAACACAAGTTTAGAACAATCTCCGCAAATCGTGGGCAATCCTGCACCGTAGTTGTAGCTACAAGAAAACGAATCTACAAGCAGCATCGTCTCTTCAGCTTGGTAACTTACATGCTATTCTTTGACACCCATACAACCTTTGAAAACCATGGCCAGCCCCTTTAAAACACTTCTGGTTTGGGACTTCGAGATATCCATGTGCCTGCGACTGCGGCAGCAGCCTCGGCCGTTGACAGCGAGCATCTCATTACCAACCATATTTTCTTCCCTTTTCCGTACATACCCTTTTCCGCATATGGGTGGTTGTCAAAATTATGGTCCCTCTTTGGGTCCTTATTATCATACGGCACCTAATATTTAGGGTACCCAAAAAGGGGCAATAATTTTGACAACTACCCATATACTATACTGGGCTCCAAAGCCCTGTTTTCCTCAAGGCTAGAAGATTCAGACCTGGAAGGGTTGAAAGTACTGTTTAGGGTTTAGGGTTTAGGGTTAGGGTTTAGGGTTTAGGTTTAGGGTTTAGGTTTAGGGTTTAGGGCGAATTACGGCGCATATTCACGAGTACCCAGGCAAGACTCTAAACATGGATGTTTACGGGCTCTGTGTTTTGTCGATTTCGCGAGCGGGACTTAAGGAGCAGTTGTAGTCAGCATTGCTGGTGCGGGTGCCAAGGGTAACTTCAACATGAAAACAGCTTCATAATGTAGGGGCCTTAATAAACAGAATAGGGTTTTTGGTGGCTCCTTATTGCAATATAGTATAATATACCCCCAAATCCTATTAGAAATTTCTACATTACCACTGTGATCCCCGAGGAAAGACCAGAATCCGTTCAATGACGGAAACTTTCGAATCGGCACCGGAGCCTCAAAAGCTTCTTTGCGCCCCGTCAAAAAGTAAGCATGAACACCTGACAATATGTCAGTCTCTCTCTTTCTATATATATATATTTATATTTATTTATATTCATAACATATGTGTAATTACTATGTATGTATATATATATATAGCATATATATATAATAGGGGCCTTCATGAGTCAGAACAAGGCTTTGGAACGTTTCGGGGCTTTCTTAAAAGGTAGGGCTTTTAGGGTACAGGGTCTTGAACCCTAAACCCTAAACCCCTAAACCCTGAGAAATTAGACGAGGGCGAAAACGGCGTCCGCCGATGAATTGCAGAAGGCTCAGCGCCGCTTCTGCTCCTGCCGCCTCGCAAAGTTGCCCTCTGCATACATTATAGGGTTTAGGGTATACCTTAATTATAAGGACCCACCAGACCTTGGCAATTGTTAAGGCCCCTATATCAGGCCAGGATGCACGGTTCCTGGTGGAGCGAAATGGGAGTTTCCGAAAATAGGGGACCCTAACATAGTACCCTGAATAGTAGGATCCTTATTATAAGGATTCACCAAAATAAGGTGCCCCCCAAGTTTTCGGAAACTCCCACATAGCAACGCAGTTATAAGAGGGAAGCCGGAGGAAAAGTATCTTAGAACCATAATACAGCATTCATTTAATACCCAATTCCTGAGGAGACTATAGTACTGCTGATGGACAAAATCCTGCATGACCCTAAGGACCCTAAACTATGGGATTTATGGTATATTCCTTATAATGGGTAATGCAGGATTTTGTCCATCAGCAGTAGTAAGGGCACCTTCCGGCAGTGGAAGCTGCTCAGGGCCCCGGCACGCGGTGGCCGTTGATCTCGGTGGGAAGGAAGTAGTCTCCCACCTCGGCTTCGGCGGATTTTTCTATGTTATACCATATTATGTTTGCGGCTTTGGTGGATTTCTTATTCTGCCATAGCATATTCTGCATTTTTTGCTCTTGTGTTATATATCATACAATATTGTATTATGTTTTAGTGCATGATACTCTGTTCTGTTGCATTATGCAACACTATAGTGTAATAAAAATTATGTTTGATTCTACGCTATACTCCACTGGGTTAATTGTGAGATCTGGGCACGCTTGACAGCCGGACCTTCCGGCGTTTAAGCCCTGACCTTGAAGGCCCAAATCTGCATGTCTCGACACAGCACATCATTGAGCCATTCGTAAATGCCGAGTCGACAGCATGCACTATTGAAGTACGTGAAGGGCCCGCCTTGATCCAGCCATCGCCTTCGTCATGGCCAGGAATCCTCTCGCCCCAGACCTCGGTGAAAGGGTGACGAGGCATGTCCCTGAATGCTGCCGGTAACCATGTGACGGGTTCTGCACAGTCGTGGTGGCATCAGTCTGGCCAGTACCGATGCTAGTGGCAGTAGTAGTGTTCGTAGCGATCAGTGCAGCAAGAGATATCGCTGCTATGAAAGCTCGAAGGCCACAACTCTCTGGCATCTCTTCTTCAGCAAATGACGCCGCCTCCCCGTGTCCATTTTGTGGCTCAAACTACATGTCCTGTGTGGCTGAGTTGCGAGGATCGGACATGATTTGGGGCTCTTGTGTGAAGAGTCTGCCGGGGAGAAGGGTTCTAGGGCCTGACGCGATTAAGTTAACGTTCGTGTAACGAACTTTCGTCCTGCGGTAAGAGGACCACTGCGTCCACTACCGCCCTCAACCACTGCGACATGACGACGACTGCTACTCCTACTTTTCTGCTTGTACTAACATCGCTGCCGCTGCTGCTACTACTACGGCGACGTCGCCGGTGAACGACTGCTACCACAACCCAAACCACCTTTAACACATCGCGATGGCTGATAGAACTTCACTATGAAAGGCAGAAGCCTATTGTGGGTTGAACTGCCTGGCTTCGAGCTGGTTGATGGGTTTTTTTGCGGAAGGCTTGGTTGGAGTTCTTGACACCTAGGCTTGTGAAGCCCCCTCCTGACCTAACTCTAGGATTCTTGGAAACAATATTTATTATTGCGAAACATTTGCGAAACTAATGGGTTCCAATATGCGAAAACAATGGGTCCCAAAGAATGGGTCCGAAAATGGGTTGGAAATGGGTTCGGAAATGGGTCCGGGAAGCCGCTTTTTGCAAAAACCCCTAGCAAAATGCAGGAAATGGGTCCCAAAATGGGTCCGGACCCATTTTTGGACCCATTTCCCGACACTTGGAACCCATTTTTTGGAAGCCGTTTTGCATTTTGGAAACCATTTGTTTTGGATCCTAGAGTTAGGTCAGAGGGGCTTCACAAACCTAGGCGGACACGCATGTTGCCCACGTGGCATCAACGATTCCACAAGCTGTTTGGATGGAACCTGATCCTTCAAGGTGTTGGTGAAACAACCACGGAGGCGTATAACGTCCTATAGGAACCCTTCTCGACAAAGAAGTCCTTACCTCAAACCTTAAACCCTAGAAGAAGATCGTTGTCGAACCCAAAGGTTCAGAGGCCCCTGGCTGCAGACTTGCTCGGCACGATGTCCTGCAGCAGCTCGCGGAAATCGGGGCTTCTGCAAGATCCCTAGTTATCAAATACTATGGGGGGCTGCATAATAATAGGATTGAATAGGGATTTGGGGCATGATACGGTATGGTCGTATAGCTACAATTGGCCCTAAACCCTCAACCACAAGGGAACTGTATGGGTAATTGTTCCGGCCGCTATATGAATTACTTACTACACGTCTCGGTAGGTGGGTTGTAAGTGGCCCCATGTATACGTTACCACCGCAAGGAACGTTAGGCATGCTCTCAGTCGAGTTGAAGACTGCAGTGCCAGGAGCCGAATCCCAGATCCGAAACTCCTAAACTCACCTGCGCTTACTTCCACGTCTGGTGCCAAGCCTTGGGGAACCAAAGTCAACCCTTGGGATAAAATAGGGATTCATGTACCCCCCCCAAATAAGCTTAAAGGTGTTACCTTGTTACCGGGCTACCTGCTCTGCTACTGTGGTAGGACTGTACAAGAACTCAGATTGAGGATCAGGGCCCCCAAGATCCCAAGCGGGTGATGAGAACGTTCTTCTCAGTATTACTACTTACAGTAGAAGCCAAAAAGTTGGAAACCCCATAGCCTCAATCCTTAAGAGTAATGTATAGGGAATCCCAGCGCTATTTGGCCTTAATCCGGTTTCCAACTTTATGGGGTTTACTGTACTACCATGATCTTAACATTATTGGTTTTTAGTATTAGGGCTTAGGGTTAAGCATTGATGCTTTCAAAAGGGAAGTCTTCAAGGGCCCCAAGAACACCCAGCATCGCGAAAGAGGGCACTAAGTGGGACACAGAGGCCGCGATGCTAGAACGATGTTGACGTCCTTGAAGTGGTCTAAATGTGGGCTCCATGGAATGTGAAATCTAGCAAAACCTACCTCGAACTGCCTTTTACAACAAGCAGACAGTCCAAGACATACGGATCATGATCGTCGGCATTCGTGTATCAATAGGCCATAGACCCATCAGTACTAAGGTATCCTTGAAACCCCTTCGGTTTGATCTTGCAACAAAAATGCAAACTTCAAAAACAAATTCCCAAGGACGGCCCTGGAAAGCCTCAAAGCGCGGGCTTTAGGTCCTCCAGCATTTTGGAAGCTCTATAACCCACGCCTTGGCGGTGAATGGACTTTTGTGTCGACAAGCTTAGTAGTAGTTAGTAGTAGTTAGTAGTAGTTAGTAACAGTTAGTAGTAGTTAGTAGTAGCTAGTAGTAGTTAGTAACAGTTAGTAGTAGTTAGTAGTAGTTAGTAGTAGTTAGTAGTAGTTAGTAACAGTTAGTAGTAGTTAGTAGTAGTTAGGAGTAGTTAGTAGTAGTTAGTAACAGTTAGCAGTAGTTAGTAGTAGTTAGTAGTAGCTAGTAGTAGTTAGTAGTAGTTAGTAACAGTTAGTAGTGGTTAGTAGAAGTTAGTAACAGTTAGTAGTAGTTAGTAGTAGTAGTCGTCGTAGTAGTTAGTAGTAGTAGTAGTAGTAGTAGTAGTAGTAGTAGTAAGCAGGAAAGGTTCGATTCAGGATTGCAGGTTTGGGGTTGGGGTTTATGCTTCAGGGTAAGACTTGCATGCGCCAAGGAGGAGGTTTAGGGTTTAGGGTTTAGGTGTAGGGGTTTAGGGGTTAGGGTTTAGGTGTACGGGTTGAGGGGTTTAGGGTTTAGGTGTAGGGCTTCAGGGGTTTAGGGTTTAGGTGTAGGGGTTTAGGGGTTTAGGGTTTAGCTTGACCAATGTCAAGCTGAGCAAGTGCGAGCACCAAACAATTGCCGTGGCCCGCGTTGGCGAGCAGCTCGTCAGGAGGCCCCCAACGATCACCAGGAGTGCAGCCCTCGGAGTCAACGGCCATGGCCCTATCCGGAGTCTCGCCAGGAGCCACGCGCTTCTTGTTAACACTGGTGCCAGTGGGCTCGCCAGAAGAACCGTCAGGAACACCAGGGGTTCGGCGCCTGTCCTCAGCACGAATCTTCCGAGCTGCACGTGCGAAGTCTCGGGGCCACGAGCAGCAGTCAAGGCATCACCAAGGTCAATGTGCGAGGCTCCGCGATCGCCTCCTCCTTGGCCTGTGGGTGAGTGCCCCGACGAGCACTCTCCTAAAGGACCACAACCTCAGAAGTGCCCGGATCGGCAGGATCCCATTGCACTGACTGCGACACGATCTGTAGGGCATCACCCCTGGCAGCACGGAAACACTAATCATGCCCACGTCGAGTGCGGCGCCTGGTGGACATGACAACATCCTGGAAGCCCATCGCCTCTCCCAGCTCCGTCACATCAGACATCATGAAGTGGCTAGGGATGTTGCGCATACGCCACATGACAGATGGTCTCTGGAAGGAGGGGTCAGTGCGCTTCATGCGCACACCAATACCACGCCCTAAGACGAGCAGCAGCACGAGCGATGTAGTCGGAGTAGGTCTCGTCCGAGGTCCAGGCCACCCACTGAACACCGACATCCTGAGCACAAGGTAAATCCCTAGCATCACCGACCAGGTCGATGAACCAGTGAGCATTGTTAGCCCGGCGCCCGGAGCGCGCCAAAGCCGAGCTGCAGCATCACGAGTACGAACCCTCAGCATGCCACAGAGGCGCGAACCGACCCTCTTGAAGCCATAGGAGTCGATAACATCAGCCTGGGTAACACCCGAGGCCGACGCCCACAGTCTAGCATGCTGCCCTGGGCGGCGAAGGACTTCATCCCAAATGCTCTCGCCAAAGGCTTTGTCGAAAGTCGCCCGAACAAGGAAAGAGGAAGCCCTCAAAGTTTGCAGCGTGGGCGGAGGGCGTGCAACAACATGAATCGAAGACGCCCGAGAAAGCAGTGCAGGAGGATCCGTGCCCTCAGTGATCATCCAACACTTTCTCGCGGCCAACTTGCCCGCCTCGTGGCCCGGTACAGCCACCGCCACAGCATCAGCAGCCCAATCGGGAAGATCATCATGAGCCTCACTGACAGGGAAAAGCAAAGTAAGGTCCGTGGCTTTATCATCGTCCTTGTCGGCCAAGAAGATATCATATACCTCCTGAGCCTCGTCAATGGAAGGAGCCGACACGACCCATGAAACGCCCTCAGACTCATCAAGCTCCTGGCAGAAGTCCTGAGCCGAGCAAGCAAATCCTATAGCCGAGCCAGTGCGCCACATGCGTTGATCGAGCGTCCACATGGCAGCATCATCGGCCTCACCATCGGGACCAGAAGCGGCTTGCCCTTGCCCCGGCGCCTCCTCCACCGAGCCTTAGCAGGTCGCAGCTCACCGTCCTCGACGGCATCCTCAGTCGGATTCTCACGCCAACGTCGCCTGGTTGTCACAACACGAACCGGCGCACTAGCAGCAGAAGTCGGCTTGGCCTGAGCACCGTAATACGACACCGCACGTCCAGCACGAGCCCCTTCAAGGGCATCAGCATCCCAAGAAGGATTAGAGGAATCCCCCCAGGAGAGCCAAGTACCCGCACGATCGCGAGCATCAGCACCAGCGTCATCCCAGGAAGAAGCCCATGAAAAAGCACCAGAATCATCCCACCATCCAGCCCAGTCCTGAGCAGAGGCCACGCGATCACGATTAGCAGCGGCATCGTCATCCCATGAGGAAGCCCAGGAAGAAGCACCAGAGTCATCACACCATCCAGCCCAAGCCTTAGCAGAGCACCCACCGTCATGAGCATCCTGCCATTCAACATCAGAAGCCCGCCACTCCTCATATAGTCCTGAGTATGAGTGTCAGGCCAAGTGTGCCAGTCATTCCAAGAGCCCCCAGAAGGAGACTGGCTTGCAGACCACTGCTCAAGGAACTGCGTGAAAAGGCCGCGGCAAACCTTGGCAATGTCATCCTTGGTGATGGGCTTCGCAAGACGCGCTTGCAGCGCCTGTTTGCGCATGCGCGCCGTCTTGCGACTGCCAGCCGGTCCTGGGTGACTGGCTTCACCTACACGAACACCCTGGTATGGCCCAAGGCGAGCCCTATCTGCAGCATAGAAGTCACATGTGATTGCACGCTCATGCACAGCACCGAAGTCACATACACTCGTGCCCCCAATCTGAAAGCTGAAGGCAGATGCATCAAAACCGTTCGCGACGACATAGGCGTCACTAAGAGAAGCAAGAGGGCTTCTCGGCCTCTCGTCGGCAAAAGCGCACGAGATGTTCTCGGTCGCACCATAGAAGCACTCAAAATCAAAACCAGACTCGGGCGGGTAATCCATGATCGCACCGCCGAGCTCCGCAAAGCCAAAGCCACAAAGGCAACCCGCAAGCAGCAGGCAGGTCTTCACACCCAGGTCACCCACGATGCCATGCCAGCAGCCATGGCTTCCGCGCGGGCGGGGTTCAAGGGAAGAAGGGGCCCTAGGCCCAGAGGGGCCAGTGGAATTGCCACCACAGCCTAAGCTGTGGGCGCATTGTGGCCACCGGGCCTCTGCATCATTCTTCTCTTTCTTTCATCACACATCTTTGGCCTGAGGCTCTTCTTTACTTTTCCAGGTCCTTGGGTCCTGTCCCGCAAAACGACAGGCCGAGGATTGCGAAGTGACCCGGCGTAAAGAACCCTAGCAAAACCACGCCTGCCATAGGACCTCACAAACACATGCTTGGTTGGTCTTCGCAATCGTCCAGCAGACCTACCACCTGCAACAGCACTAAGGCCTGACGGTCGGGCAAGCACAGGCTGCCGCAAAAGCCACCAGGCAACCTGAGCACTAAGTCGGCGAGCCGCCTTGCGCCTCGTTCTAGTCCATCTCAAACGCCTTCTGCCGGCTCGCCTCGCGGCAAAAGCCGCACAGCCAGCAAGCAGGCAGTTCACAACAGATCGCCATCGAACTCGTCGATCCTTGTGTCGTCGAGGGCCCCAAACATGTAGGCAGCCACGAAGCCGCCGTCGTTCACCACTGAAGCACAGCCGACCCACACGGCGTACAGCTCCAGAGCGTCCAGCTCTAGCAGCCCCACGTTGAGGCTTTGGGAAAGGCTAAAACCCCAGCCTGTCCCACCAATCATCGAGACGATAAAACGAAGTAGTGCTCCTCCGGCCCCGAGCCACCTGCAAGCAGCAACCGGAAGAAGCCATGTGTAGCCGTTCGCAATGCTGCACACCCAAGCAAAGATCTCGCCAGCAAAGGCAAGGAAAAGCCACAGAGCCAGCAGCCACCACCCAAGCAGCCGCCGCCATCGCCACATCCACCAAAAGAAGACCCCGGTCAACACCGAGGCGAAGAAGCCAGCCCCACAAGGACCTTGGCGAACGATCAACTGCGAACCCAAGCAGCAATCATCCGCCCCCAAGCTGAACAACTTCGCTCCTTGACACCCGCAGGAATCAAGGCCCGCCACGACCATCGTGGAGGTGTTGTTATCGTAGCTAGTAGTAGCTAGTAGTAGTTAGTAGTAGTTAGTAGTAGTTAGTAGTAGTTAGTAGTAGTTAGTAGTAGTTAGTATTAGTAGTAGTAGTCGTCGTCGTAGTAGTAGTAGTAAGCAGGAAAGGTTCGATTCAGGATTGCAGGTTTGGGGCTGGGGTTTATGCTTCAGGGTAGGACCTGCATGGGCCAAGGAGGAGGTTTAGGGTTTAGGGTTTAGGTGTAGGGGTTTAGGGGTTTAGGGTTTAGGGGTTTAGGTGTAGGGGTTTAGGGGTTTAGGGTCTAGGATTTAGGGTTGTGTTGTGTTGAATTAGCTCGTGGAAATGTAGGCACCTGATTACGAAACCCTGGTCCTATAACGGGGACCAGAATAGTAGGGTTCGTATTAAGGAGCCCTAATAAAGGCCCAAGGTTTCTTCATCAGGTTCCTACATTACCCTGTCACCAGTTTGATTGAACAGCTTGGCTTCAACCTGCAGCTCTGGCAACGTCCCCAAAAGCTTGCACTCTCGACCCTAAGCCCGAGAGCCCTAGAACTCACAACACTAACTTGCTCTGCGAGCAAGGTTTAACACATTCACAACATGTGTAACGAGTAAGGGTCTCATTTATTGCTCACAACACTAACTTCAACAGCAGCTGTCGTCGACTTAGTTTTGCGGCGCTCCTTGGACTTTGAAGACTTCTGGACAGGAGTTTATGGTCGGGCTTTCACGAAAGCATCGGGATTCGGATTTGCAACTGTACTTAGAGGTTCATGGGCAGTTATAAGTGGCGTTATAAGTCCTCTAAGATGGGTTGTAACTATAGTTGCCCTACTTATAACCCTACTTATAACTACCCATGAACCTCCAAGTAGTAGCGACACATAAGTTCTTCTGATCTTGTAACCCGAAAACCCAGCTTTTCCAGTGTGCAGCCTCGGTGCCGTGGCTGTTAGCCTGCAGCTGCGAGTTATCCACCAGAAACCAGCCAGCCTCAAGCCAGGGTTTAGGGTTTTAAGGGGTTTAGGGTTTAGGGGTTTTACAGTTTAGGGTGTCAAGGCTTCAAAAAGCGTAGCTTCGTAGCTCCCCCCCCTCGATTTTCTTGCTGCTCAGCTTTTCTGTGACAAGTCACCGACAACCTTGCCCTATCGAAATATCTATTGTCGGTTCAACCGTTACACCGGTCGTTGATTCATTTTAGCCACACACTACTAGACAGTCTTACAACCCTTTGAATAACGCTTGGGCCAACAATATGGAGTCGCGGCGTATCCGTTGCCAGAGCGCAGTCTGCTTCCGGGGATGCAGCTGACAAGATGCCTGATCTCATCTAGGTTCCTGAGTATACCCGTTTTCCTACTGTTCGCTTTCAATAAGGGGACCCTAAAATACAAAGGGCAAACAGGTACCCCTCAGGAACCCCGTCATTTTCGCGGAATGTGCTGGGATGGTACCGAATTATAATGGCTGGGAATGCTGGTTCATGTGAAGCTCTGTTCACTGTGGATACAATCTGGCATGTCTACAAAACACCTGATGCTCAATCACAAACTATCAATGCCTAGCTGCTAGTCTCCACAAAAGTTATTGTTGCCAAGCCTGGCAATTTCTTGCTCGGGTTCCCTCGAAGTTTGCTCTGACAGCTGTTCGTTGGTTTGGCAAAGCCCTGGGATCGAAACCTACACCCCAAACCCTAAACCCCAAACCCTAAACCCCTCAACCCCAAAACCCCTAAACCCCTATACCCTGAACCACCCTAAACCCCTAAACCCTAAACCCCCTCATTCATTTTGCCATGACACATCCAAGGCGTCGTTGTCATCCTGCTCAGCGTCTTCCTGGTAATTTAGGGGCCTTAATAATGACCTATACTATTTTTTTTTTGGGGGGGGTCCGTATTACAATTACAGTAGAAGCTAGAAAGTTGGAACATGACTATCCTCATGCCCTTAAGGTAAAGTATAAGGGATCCTAGCACTAATCCTCCTTAATCCATGTTCCAACTTTCTGGGATTCACTATATAGTATAACCCTAAACTATGGGAATTATGGTATATTCCTTATAATGGGTCATGCAGGATTTTGTCCATCAGCCGTTTTACAATTATAGTGTAAAGGGGCCCGAGAACCTTGCTCTGATTCTTAAGGCCCCTTGTTTTGGGAGTTTCCGAAAATTATGGGTAGGTACCCGTAGTGAACCCTTAAGAGCCCTACAGTGCCTATAAGGCAGACAAATCCTAAACCTCCCTAAGAGTCCCATAGACCCTACAAACCTAAAAATCAAATGGGAGTTTCCGAAAATTCGGGGTACCTTATTTTGGGATCCTTATAATAAGGGTCCTAGTATTTAGGGTACTATAGCAGGGTCCCCAATTTTCCGAAACCCCTATATTATGCTAGCATTCGTCAAAGTCTGGCAGGGGTCTGATGGGGCACGCCGTTTGCGAACAGGCACTGTCGTCACACTGCGTGCTCTACCGGGCTTTTAAGTAACCAGGGAGAAGAAAGTATAAGCTTTTATTCCATAATGGTTCCTTTAAGAAAAAGGTATTAAAGTATGGTACTCCAAGCTCAGTCTATGCCGCACTACGCCAAGCAAGGCTACAGGGCCGAGTCAGTCGGAGCAGAGGTAAGACTGGAAAGCTTGTGACTCACTGGCCCAAAACCCAAGGGAATAAAAGTTGAAACTTTCAGAATCGACTACCTTATACGAACCCCAAAAGTTGAAAAGTTGAGTTTACAGCCAATAAGGTGACAACCTCGCCGGGTGCAATCCATGTCCAAAGTTTCGTTGCGGGTGTGCTTGTCGTTTGGAATCATCCTTGAATCATGCAGTCGAGTGCTATCCAATAAGGTAGACTCGACTTTGCAGCTTCTCTGTGCAAGTCGCTGTGTTTATTGAGAATGAGCGTTTCCTGTCCTCGCCCAAAAATCTCCGTCCTTCAAGGAGCCGCTGTTTACCTTCGACCTGTACGATGATAAATGCAAGGGCGGATATCGTGCTACCACGTCTGCAGCTTCTACGACCTCGTCAGGCTCGCGCTATGATGGTCCAGCACATGCAGAGCAAAGCAGTCCGAACCTAAACCGGGATACCCAAACCAGCACCTCCGGTGATGGGTTCAGTACAGTGCGCAGGAACAGCCCGGGGAATGCAGCTTAGTCAAAGTTTCAGCAAACGGTACCCAGACTCCCGGGAGGATCTAGAAAGTAGATCCCCTAATTTGGGGCCCTATACTACTAAGGGTGCTTTCGGGGTTGTCCCAAACAGCCAGAAGCATAAGCGAACAGCTTGTTATCTTTTCGACTGATTTGCGGGCTCTTGCGATCTGGCTCGGCTCACTCAATCATGACCTGCGGCCAGGAATGGATTCGAACTGGGGCGGGATTACTATTCGGATGAGAGTGTTACAGAAGNTCTTTTCGACTGATTTGCGGGCTCTTGCGATCTGGCTCGGCTCACTCAATCATGACCTGCGGCCAGGAATGGATTCGAACTGGGGCGGGATTACTATTCGGATGAGAGTGTTACAGAAGCTTCGCAAGACGAAGGGGATTGAAGTCTATTAGGGTCTCCAGGAGAATGCAGGCGACCAGGTTCCAGATTGAGTTCAGTGAGGCCCTGTTGTCATTAACAAACCTCACGATCGTGGGTTCTAAGTTGTTGCACTTCTTCCACTTCCACTCCTCCCTTCGGCGCCCGGCCTCGGCATCCCATATCACTGAAGTAAATCTCAAACTCAAACATACACCAATCAGTCGAGAGCACCTAGTACCGAGTCCAGAACGGTCCCAGGTTCAACCTGAACCCCTGAAAACTCCGCCTTAAACCTTAAACCTCAAACCCTACATCCTTTCAAAACCTTACGAAAGCATCGAATCCATTCCTGGCCTCTATGTCTGAATACTTGTCTCCGCCCTAAGCCTTAAACCTCAAATCCTAAAACCTTTCAAAACTTTACGAAAACACCTGTTTTCCTGGATTTGTGCGTCCGAACCGAAAATGGCTTCTCGTTCTGCCTGCCACTGCTTGCCGTCATGACTTTGCAGCCAGCTACCCAACTTATCTCTGATAGTGCTATTCGCGGCTCGTCCCTTCCTGATCGTTCGGTCCAAAGGCAGGGCCATGCTCAGAGATGATACAACCCCAGTTTGTGCATTCACAGCTGTGGCGACAGCTTCTCTCATGACATCCGGAAGCTCGAGACAAAGGGATGTTCTTCGAGCATTTCGCACACCAGCACGCAAATCACGCTGAGAACTGCCTTGCAAGGAAGCCGGCAGGTAGAAAGCACCTTCTACTCCCTCCGCCTCCTGCTGAAAACTTCCACCAGAGCTGTAGCCAGATGTAGCCAGTCTGGAGTGAATATCCAAAATCTGCTGCAGCTGCCCTTGACGATGAAGCGGATTCTTCCCTGTGCCCTCCAAGAAATGCTGCACCTCAGACACGAGCAAAGAGTCCCGTGCCGCCCCCAGGCAACGCACTTGAGCAACCATCAAATGCACCCGCTGCACCTGAGCCGAATTCATGTCAAACGGGGCCGCTGCTCGTCATGCCGTATTGAAGTGAATTCTATCTATTTATCTATCTATCTACCTCTCCATGTATCTCTCTCTATCTTCTATCTATATAATGTATATATCAGAAGCTAACGCCGTTTCCCCTAGTCGTTCCAGCCTCAATTGCCCGAAATTGTGAACTTGGAATTTAAAATTATAGAGCGAAACCTCTTTGAATCTGACCTGAAGCATTGCCAATAACAGCTGGGCCGCCACGCTGGAAGGATCTAGTCCCTGAGATGGCTGCCATAGGTGGTGCGCTAAACTGCCCATGTGCTCGCATGCAGCTTCCGGTGCACGCATGACACGACAGCGATGAAAGATGCGGGTCGCATGGAAAGCTGAGCGATTTGGATCAGGCCTTTCATCAGTTCCAGCTCCAGTAGTAAAGAAAGGATATTTATCCAACGCCTGACAAACTGCAGCAGCATTGACTCTGCTTGACAGGTCCACGATGTACACCAACTTTCGGTCTTTTCGAAGTGTCATGACCGGATGAATCGCCAAGCAGTCAGACGTCCTTTTTTGCCGCTTCCGTCCCCCACAGCCAGACGGCACCAAGTCTGCCATGGCAAGCTCCATTCTCCTCCAAGCGGTCTCTGGCAGCTTCTTGCCAAACAGCTGCCCTAGGAAGGAAGAGACCTTGCCGGCAATTGCCGCGACGGCTGTCTCCTGCAGCCCGACCGCCTGATACTTTGATGATATCATGCGATGCACAAAGGAAAAGACCCAAACAGGCAGCACGGTGCAGCAACCAGGCGTCATCCAGGACTTTGCATCACCAAGAAGCTCTGCAGGAAGGTTTGGCAAAATCACTCCGGGCGGCGGGGGCATCCCTGTCACACGGGCGGCGACAGCACGCACACGATTGCACAGACTTAAATATTGCTTTGCCAAAGCTTGGTCAGACAAGTTCCAATCCTGCTGTGTCGGGTGGGTTTCTGGATTCGGCCACAGCGTGTGCCTCAAATACGGCAGGAGTATTTTTTGAAGTTTGAGAAAAGCCCAAACCTGCTCACGCTCGGGCTTGGCGACCAAGAGTTTGCTCCAATCCCAACAGCATGCCGCAGCTCCCAGAAAATCCCGCATGTGTGGCGCAACTCCGACGCTTCCTTGTGTTTGCCTTATTTCCTGCTCCAGATTCTCCACCAATGCGCGACCAGCATTGAGGCCGTCTCGAATCTTACCCAGAACGTGATATGTGGCCAACGGCACCTGGCAGCGGCTCGTCCAAGTGCACGGACATCGGTAGCCCGAGTTTACAGTCCATTTGTGGCTAGCACAATATGCTTCTTGCTGAGTATGGTTTCTAACATGGGGACGGTACATGTTGGCCAACGCCATGACGTGGCCAGGTGTTTCCGGCATGGTCTGATGTCTCGCCTTTGCACGATACAGGGGCTCAGTCGCGGCCACGGTCCGAACATCTTCGGCTGAACAACTGAAAGCTACCCAAACAGGAACTCGAACCTTCCTTGCTCGCTGTCCGGCACGCTTCAAAGCCACACAGACTGTCCTTGGACCATCCCCAAAGCGCACACCCTTCGCTTTGGCTCTCATCCAGGCGCCGCACTGACAGTGGGGCCCCAGAGCTCTTGCTCGAGTCGCTGCCTCTGCTAGATCGACTTGAAGCAGCACCTCCCGCAAAGACTGGCTGGAACACGCCCAAAAACAAGCTTCGCTGGATTAGAATTGGAGTCCATAAGGAATGTGAGTTGAAACGCCAAGCTCTTGGTCATGCGAGGAACTGTTTTTCGTTTGGGTCGGGATTCTGGTCGGGGGTTGACGGTGTTGGGACGCCGTCTGCAAATCTTTGGCTTCAGGATGTTTTAGTCGCTGCCCACAAACCCTGCGGCCTCGCGAAACATTGGTGGAGAGCGGAACATCAAGCGGGGCAAGAATCTGCAGATATTGGGGAGACGTGCCAGCGGCTTCTCAGCACTCAGTGCAACGAAGAATCGGCCTGCTTCCTGCGGTGCCAGATGCTGCGAGCAAAGAGTCGAGACAGAAACCAAGGTTTCTAACCTCTGAAAAGAAGTCTTCAACGCAGTAATGTGTTCTAGTAGTCGCTCGTCCTGTTTGCGAACCAGCCATGGTTCAGATGATTTCTGGACGAGGTGGGCGTGCTCTCGAAGCGGGCCAGCTGTCAAATCTCCGAACAGAATCAGGAAAACAACAAAGGATGGGTCATTAATACATCGCGCGAGCTGAGTCAAGGAATCCAACGACCATGTCCCATGACCGGACCGCCTCCATTGCATGCGTGTGTGAATTGCAACACCAATGGCTTTGAAATTACGAATCAGATTCTTCGGAACTTCATTCATGTGCCCCACCTTTCTAGTTCCGCCGAATCGATGCTGCTCCTGCACGTGCTCATCCAAAGTAGCTCCAACAGCCCGCAGAATTGTGCGTCCCTCGGACATGCCGAAACAAGAATTGAGGGCAGCCACCACATCGTACAAATGTTTCGCTGCCGGCGTGCTCTTGATTGCTCGAGACACGGCTAAGTCGTCACGATGGAAGGCATCCCAATCCGTCATGGGTGGTGCATGATGCTCATGCACTGCCTCAAAAATCAATTCAGCCGCACCGCTGGAGGCATGCCGTGCGTCCTCGCCGCCGGCACACACTGCTCCATCACCCCCCACAAGTGCTAGGCGAGAACGCAACTGTTCCCGGCCGTACTGCCCGGCATGCTGTTCAAAGGCTTCCAAAGCTACTGCGCACATCATGGCTCCACCGTGCCCTCCTGCTGGCAAGGTCGGGGCACCCAACCTCGGTCAATTCAGAATGCTGACAGATGCCACGACGATAATAACTATTACAGCTTCTCGACACTGAAAATGGCAAGCTGCATTGGGGTGTAAAGGCCGCAAGTTTCTGAAGAAACCATGTTCAACGCGAGCATCAACACCTCGTCGTTTTTCGGCACTGCTGAGTGGCCAAGGGCCACTGGGTCGAGCAACAGGGAGAAGTCCGAAGCGATTCCAGGTCCAGGTAGCACGCGATCCCATGAAAAGCTGTCCATGACTGAAAGGATGCGGTCTGCAACAAACACAGTCTCTCGAAAAAAATGCCTGGAATGCAGGCTCTCCCCCATTGTTGCTCCTGACAGCTGGTAGCGCACAACCTCCCTCTCGAATTCAAGCCCCGACCTGCCCTCGCCAGCACACGCTAAGGCCAAAGAGGTCAAGTTGCGCATGGCTGCACTAGCATCCGAAGCCCGCAGGTCGCTGCTCACGGCACCAGCTTCATTCTGCAGTCTCTCCCGCCGCCTGGCTTCAGACAATTCAGATGTGCTCTCCTTATGCACCGGCTCCCAATGGTTGGCCTCGACATCACGATAAACCGACGCTACTGTTGCTGCCGCAAGCCCAAGTAACGCGGCAGCAACTCGAATCTGGCAGCTGTAGCGGTTCTGGGTCTCGCCTGGTCTCACGGTCTTCTCCACCTCTTGCAATTGTTTTCTGGGCAACAATGACAGATTGCTGACCACATTCACGATTAACACTTGCGACTGCATGGATGTACTCTTCTGAGCGTTCAAGTACTCGCCGCAATTCCTCCCCAACTGCCACTTTCCAGTCGCGGTTACTTCATCCACTGGCGCTTCCGGCAGCGGCGAATCTATGTCTTGTTTATCCACATCCACAGAATTTGTCTGAGGCCCACTCAAGGGACTGCCGGCACAAGAGCTTTTCTCTGATGAGAGGCCTGCACCCGAGCTACGTGCCAGGGAAGCCTGGACTGGCTCACTGCCAGCGACAGAAAGCACAGAAGTCCTTGAAGTGGTGTCTTCACACCCGCCGTCTCCATCCAGTGCTAGAAGATCAAGTAAATCGGCCTCCCATTCCGCGCACGCACTTCCAGAAGCCATGCGGTCCACGTGGCCGTCCTACTGCACAGCTGATCCCATGTTTGGAGTGTTGCTGCCTCGGTTGAGCAGTGTTCGGCTTCCAAGGGGATGTGTTATCTTCAAAGGAGTTCGTGAGAACTGCTCAGCCTCGTCGACTCGTCAGGCTTTACGATTCGAGCGGTTCATAAATAGCTTGGACAGGGACTGCTGACAGCTGGCTTTGGCAGTGTCTTATTGCAATGCAAGATCTGCCACATGTATCCCCAAACGTGACTATGAGCACCCTTCCGATTGCGACAAGCCCTTGTGCAACATGAGCTGTTCCCGCCGCTGTCTCTGCTCTGGCAATGCTAACCACCCGGACACGCACAAGACTTGCACGGGCGCCGCCTGCTTCGCCGTCGTCACAGCGTGTGCTGCAGCAGCCGAGCCGGAGTCCTCCGGCAAGGGGGCTGATTGGGTATTTGAGTCGAGGCTTGGAAGTATTCGGAAGTTCAGGGGCTCTGAAAACGCTAGTTGCAGGCTGTCTCCAAGTCAATGTCAATGGCTGTGTAGCAAACAGCTGCAGCCGCAGCCTCAACTTCATTTTCCTGTCTCGCCATGCCAATGGTGCACAGAATCCGACTCCCCTGGCCCCAGGCTTGGCCTTTTACAGGCAGGAAATGCCAAGGATTGAATTGCGCTGCTGTCTCAAGGACTCCGCCTCCGCCTAACTATTCTTTTGCATGGCAAGGGCTCCGCATCTCATTGCCCA
>BGNK01003808.1:4599-17681 GCA_003297005.1 Symbiodinium sp. clade A Y106 | reverse complement strand
AGCCACTGGCGACAGCCAGTTCCGACGCGACGAGCCAGCGCCGCAGCTTGGGAACCCAGAGGATGTTGCCGCTGTGCCGCAAACATGGCATCACGCCCCTGGCACTTGTGCTAGGTCGCTTCTCTGCATTTTGGCTCAGGTCGAAAATGCAGGTCTCGTCATTCTCAGGTGACGTGTGCTTGGTCTGGATCCATGTCTTCCAGTATGTTGTCAAATATCTCTTCTGAGTTTCAGTGAGGAGGTATGTCCAATCATCGGAAAGGGCAGTGAGCGGCCCAAGTTTCTTCTTCTGACGAATCTGATTCTCAGACTCCAGCAGCTCGTCCCGGCTCGCAATGAACACGTCCTTTGTTGCATACCACCGAAACCCGAAATGACATGGAGCCTCCTTCCAGACTCGATTCCCCACATAACAACAGAATACGTCTAAGCGGAATTCGGATTTGTAAATTTTCAAGAAAGGTATCATGTGCATACTTGAAAGGAACATACTGCCATCTTTCTCATAGGTGCTGCAATCTGAATTGCCGGCATCCGTGCCCTCACGTACTGGCATACTTCCTTGTACAGTGCCTGGAGGTCATGAACAATTTGTATCTTCCGTCTGGAAAAACAAACACTGTAAACTCTCGGCCGACTGATCAGGGACCAGCCAACATCAGACGGGGAGACAGATATGTGCACCACCGTGTACTCGTCGAGCAACTGCTCAAGCGTGGTAACGTCGAAGCCGCTAACATTTTCATGTATAGCAATGCTGGGCCTGGTTTGCCGAATATAGGTTGCCCACACCAGGCTCAGCTGTGCACGCTCGTCAGCCCAGCCTTCGCAATGAAAGGCAAAGTGACTTCACAACACAGGTGGCCTGCAATGCACTACATATTATACTACGGGAATGGCCTCTTCTCTTACCAGCCTTGCTCCAAGGCTGGCACGGAGACCCGGATAAGTCGCCAAAAATGGGCCACTTGTTCGGAGGACAGTGCATGCCGTGCTGAAAGCAATGCCTCAGCCATCTGTCGTGACTTACGCTAGGCTACGCTGACTCTGCTGGCATACTCTCTCCAAGTTGCCTGGCATGCAGGCTGAAGTCCTCGGCCAGTGTGGCCACCCGAGCTGGAATCGCCTCCGAGCTTCGACATTCCCTGCCAGCCACGGGGGTGTAGTCGAGCATGTCACCAAAGCAACAGGCGGCCGGCGTCCGTTGACACAAAATCTCGCGCAGGCGGTCCACCTGTCGTGTTGCCCATCAACCAACCGAATGATTCATGCGGACATGTCATCATGTGCATCAGAACCGACTGCCAAAACACCCCAGCCTTCTCCACCATCTGAACTACTTGGATACTGCCTCTGTTTGCCACCCGCCGCATGGCAATGCTGAGCATTTTGCAGGCGACTTCGCCGGAACCCAGGCCACTAAAATGGGTGGACCAGCTGAGATTACGCTGGATCACCAGCCTCTCCATCTTTGTTACGCCGAGGATGTCCTGAACTCTCACCCCCTTCGAATCGAAGGACGCCAGAATTTAGAAGAATTGCTTAATCTAAGGTTCCACGTAGGGGGTGGGCGTTAACTAAGGCTATCACCCTGCAAACGTCCTGGAGGCCACAGACCACGTAAAAGCACAGCTGGAAGCTGTGTCGCAGCCGTCGCTGTGCTCTTGCTGGCCCTCAACTGCCTGAATGGGGCAATCCGAATCAGAAGAAGAGGCCACGCTCAGTCCTCTTTCAGCACCCACGTCGTCGTTGGCTGATGTCTCAGAAACATAACCCATATCATCGTCGCTGCTAGGAGCAAGGTCCATGGCATGACATGAAGTAAGTATCAAACGAAAGTCCGATACACGGTGCAGCACAGGAGTGTTTAAGAGGGAACGGCGTCAGCTGCAATTCGTCTGCCTGCAACAGAGGCTCCTTCTCTTTCAAGATGGACCTGACCCCACTTGACTTTGGCAGGAGCATCCGGTCTAGGCCATAGACAGCACTCAACCTGTCCGTTGATCTGGGCATGAGCACGAATACTCCTTCATTCGGATGCTGCTTTTCTTGTTGCGTTCAGAAGGACTTGATGCAAAGGTCTAGATGCGATGGCAGCACGATGGGACGGACATTTACAGCAACAAACTGCCAAATAAGCACGCCAAGCACTTTATTTACTAATCTTAAATGGCACATCCGATGCTGCCGCCTTCGCTCCAATGGAAAAACTCACCTACGAGAAGCCTCATTGTGCCAAGTGCAAGTGTGCTAAGAGCACTTGATCTGCTGTCGCTTCCAGGCCCTGTCACCCCAGCACGTTTACGCCCGGCTTGATGATGCTCTGCTTGCTTGTGTGGATGAGGACCCCGTACGCCATTATCTCAGTTCCCACGATCTTCACGGCCCATTTGACCCGCAAGCTTTGACAGTTCAGCGCCTTCGATAAGATGGCGCCTTGTGACGCTTCCTTGCATTGGAACAACCTCGACTGACCTCTGAACCTCTCCTGAAACAAGTGTTTGGCCTCCCTCTTGTTAGTTTCTTCGTACAGAATTGAAGCCCGAAAGCACAAGTCAAGTCTCTTTAAGGGTTATCCAGAATGGGAAGAGAGCCAAGGAACAGCTTCGGATTTGGCACGGTCAACTTCGCAGGCGGCTGCCCTGGCTTGAAAGCACTTCCATGCTTTTGTATCCCCGTCAACTTGTGCTCCGCTGCCAGGTCTTTGATGCTCTTGAGAGTGAAGCTCTTGTCTGGCATGACCTGATACACTAACTCCTTGCTCGTGTCGAAAACCCACGCGAAGCTCCCGCTCGTCTCCAGACGTCCCTCTCGCACCTTGACAAGCAAAGTCTGGTTCAACTTCTTGTTCGTCTTTGCTTTGGAGAAGATAATCAGGTCCTTCTCATTCCAGCACACGATCATGTCATCATTCAGCTGCTCCAGCTGCTTCATCCCCTCTGGCAGCGCCGCTGCCGCTGGCGCCGGCGCCCCTCCCGACCCAGGGCTTGGCGCGGGCCCTGGCTTGGGTGCAAGCCCGGGATCCTTGTCCTTGGTCGGAGTGTCGACCTCTTTCCATTCCGACTCCAGGGGGATCTCATCCGCATTGCAATTGGTTGAAGGCGAACCATCATCTGGAACGGCAGCATCCTCTCCGGGTGTTTTCCAAAATCTCTCCAGGCCCATCCGCGGCTTTTTAGGCGTGTTCTCATCCGTGGCTGGATCAAACTCGTAGGAGTTCCCGTAGTTGATGCAAATCAAGGAGCCCTTGGCGCACCCCAGGTGGTTCCTGTCGCCACAGGCTTAATATGATCATCGATGGAAATGAAGACTCGATGGATGCAACTTCGCACAGTTTAATTCTTCGTTCCGTCGTTCTGAAATGAAAACCCTGTGCCTGGTCGAGATTCTCAGCTCCAACATCTCATCCGCGAGCCCGGCTCCGAAGTGCACCCGGATCACCTCGGACGGATATCACGATGCTGCTCTCGAAAGAACATCGAATCACTCAATTGTCACAGCCAGACGAGTGGCAGCGTTGGGCCCCCCTTTTCTGACGCCCAAATAGTGCTGGCAGAAACCAGCCGCACCGGTCGCAACGCGGTACAAGGATCCAGCACCCGCTGACGAAGACACCGTGCAGTGCATGATCCTGCAAGTGGGCTGGCTTCCATGGTCCACCTAAAATAATGCTAGTGACCAAGTACAGCACAGTCTATGTTTCCAAACTTCTCTGCGTCCTGTCTAGGAGGAATGCCGTGTCATCCTCGGCAAAGAATTTCGCCAACATCTGCTTGCTGTCGAACGTCGGGCCCCCGACATAGCACACCAAGTCGCCCTCGCCGAAGGCCTCCGGCAGCCAACATTAATCTGTCTCTAGAATCTACTCCAGAGCCGAACTTACGGTTGTTAGGGTTGTATAGGCTTCTTTATGGTGTTTAGTGTCTTTAAGCTTTTTGCTAGCACTTGTTCCTGTTATTAGGCTATGTTCTGGGCTTTATGTTCTAAGGGTTTCAGGGTGTTTGGGGTTTTAGAGGGTATTTGGTTTTTCTCAGCACACAGCATCAGAAACCTATCTGGCTCTAGACTCACTCGGAATTCTTCGTTCGTCTGCTATGGCCTTGCCGGCACGCAGCGCTTTGCCCATCGGGGTGGCCACGATCTCCAGCCCGTAGGTTGCCAACTCCTGTTCCACCTGAGCTGCCACCTTAGCTTGGACGTCCATGACGCGCATGTTCAAGCCGCAGCGCCAACGGCTAGCCTCAGGAGGAGTGATGCTGATGTCCTGTGGGAGCAGCATCTGATCACCCGGGTTCTCAATCTGGATGAAGTTGTAGGTGCTGGGGCTTCGTTTCTGTGAGGAGGCACAAGCTTGCTGAGCCTGCGCCATTCTCTTGGCCGCAAACATGGCCTCCATGCCTCAATGCAAGTCTCGCCCGTTAGAATTCAATGTACTAAACGACGCTTCAAAGACATGAGTCGTTCCGAGCCGCCAAGGCACAAATGCGACCGTGCTCCTTCTGATGCGAACTCTGACCCACAATCATGTGAAACACTATGAGCCCCAGCTTGCGTGCCGCGACCACAGATCCCGGGTGTGAGGTCCGAGTCAGAATGACGCAGCATCCGGCTGCCTCCTCAGACTTCACAGACTCTTATGGCCAACTAAGAAATAACACGGTCCTGCAATTAATTGCTACAACTTACTGCTGCTGCCTGGCTTCTGGCTTACCCACCTCTTGCAAGATGCGTTCGTAACGGGCAAGTGGTCGCGCAAAGACCCACAGATTGCGTTTGAACGCGGCCTGGCAAGCCAAGTCCGTGATCGCAGCCCCATAAAAATCTACATGCAACTATTTTGGGGATTGCTGTGGTTCGTCGACTGATGCGACTGAGATTTCAGGGTTTCTCCATCGCCCACCTGGCTAGGATCCTCAGGCTCGGCTATTGGCAAGGCTTCCTCGCCCTCTTGCTGTTCATCCACCTGGCAATGGGGCGGAACCGCTTAATGCCTTACTGGTGTTTCTCAGCCAGCCGCTCTGGCAAGTAAATACCTGAAAGACACTGAACGAACTCCCGCCTGCATCTCCGTCTCGTCCTTCTCCATGTCCTCGCCATTCATTTCAGCATTCTCGGCTTCCGGCGCCCCGCTTGAAGGCTCTGTAGCCTCTGCTGTTTCAAGAACTGCTCCAAGAGATTCTCTTACCTGGTAATTTAACACGATATCTTGTGCGGCAGCTGTCCAAACAAGAGTTTTGTTGTAAGCATCTAGCAGCAGGCCTCAACTTACACTTCGGATCACAACATCGAAGCCTGAGCTGCTCGTAGGTGAACGCGGTGCATCTGTTCACAGGCAGCAGCAGCGGAATCTTCACGTGCGAGTTCGACTTGCTCTGGAGCACGATCAAGAAAGATGAAGCATCCCCTGATCCGCCCTCGGACCCCGTCGTGCACATGAGAGTGAATGGCTTGCCGTGGTTGGCGAAATTCACCTTGAGAACGTCCATGAGAGGACTCAGAATGTCCACCCTGGCCCCGATGTCGAGTATCAAAGAGAAGTTCCAACGCGCAGCAGCGGAGTCCACGGCCAGCAGGATTTCCTTCACATTCCCAAGCAGCTTCTGGATCTGCTGCAAGCGGCTCGTCGGGGCATCCACGAGGAAAAGCAGCTTGCGGCCTCAAGCGGCGATGATTCTTTTTGGATATAACAATGCTTCGTCAGCAATGATTTAGTGGTCGCACAGGGCCCTGCCTGCACCGATGCGGATCTTCAAGTCAGCGGCCAAAGGTGCTGGTGCCTCGAACTGGAAGACAGCGGAGAGGTCGTCCAGGGCCAGCTGCTTCGCCTTGGACGTGACGGGGTCATCCTCGCAAGTCTCGCCGATGTCCAGCTGCATCTCGGCATTCGAGTCGATGACGGCCTCGGACATGGACAACCCTGGCGCCACCGCTGCCGTTTGCTGAATCGCTGGCGTTGGCGACTTCAGCTTCGTCAGCTGTTCAATGACAACCTTGCCTTGTTGTGGGCTAGTTGATGAACCACCCCAGTGGAAACAGGAAGTAAGTTTTATTGAGCCCAATGTGACTGAATGGCTATAAGAATCGGCTCCTCTGAGACAAAGGAAAGGTTTTTTCCGGCCCTGCCGGAAAGCCAATCAGCCGGTGCTTCTAAAGAAAAGAAGAAGTGTCTCAACCCTGGCAGGAAGCCAATCAGCCGACGCCTTTCTAAGGAAAAGAGGAGTGTCTCGGCCCTGGCGAAAAGCCAGCTACCAACCAGAAGAAAGCCAAGTTGCACTCTTCGATGCCAACATTGCCAGTGCCGCTCCCGTGGAGCGGCACCGGCGGAGAGGAGCGCATGCACCCCAGGATGCTCACGCGTCCACTCTCCTCCGAAGTAGATTTGAAGCTGGATGCAATCTAAGCATGTGACAACAGGTCAGGCAATTGCAAATATGCTTTAGCGCAGGGGCGGACTTCAACGAGTTCACCACGCTCATAAAGCTTGGCAGGGATGTGGCCAGCGACCCAAACTCCTTCACGCGGGCATTCTCCCAGTTCTGCAAGGTCTTCATCGGGGCACAGAAGTCCGACCTCGACTCGATGATGTTACCAGACGACTACACAGGCGCCAACGATCACGATGACACACACTCAATACAAGCCCTGTCGCTGGAACATTGCCACAGTGGTGCCGGGCTTGCGCTCCAACAAACCCAGAGCCACCAAGGCATAATCCACAGACAATCGCTGCGAGGCCTCCCCGACCAGAAAGTTGTTCCCCAGCACCATGCCCAGTGGAAACTTCCCGCTGGCCGCGGATATCACTTGGTCGTCAGTCTGACGAGCCATCGCACACCAACGCCGCACCGTGGTTTTCTTCTTGGCGCCGTAGCGTTTCACCAAGTCTCCCTCGACAAGAGTCCAATCCTTGAACTTCTCCCACACGTGGGAGACCAAGTCCTTGATGGTGCCTCAGCCCGGGCTCTCTGTTTTGTCTTTCTTTTCCTGCCCTACCCTCTCACTCTCCCAAGCGCAAGTTGAGATACGCAGGCTCGTCTCCTTGAATTTGTTGTTCTCCGCCAAGTGCGCCATGGCATACCAAGCCACTCGGCTGTGCAAATCAGAATCCTCGAGCACTGCTTGACGCATACTCGGACTGCCATGAAGCAAGAAGACGAAAGAACACGCACAAAACTGCTGCCCCAGGCTCACTGAACGTGACGAAATCCACGCGCAGCCCGTTCTTGAGAACATCTGCCAGCTTGTCCGTCATGAAGTCAGGCCACTGGCTTCGATCATCTGGCACCTTGCCAAGGTCAGCTTTCAGCCGCTGCAGCGCTGTCACAACTGCTTTGCCGTCAACAAGAAGCATCTTGCTGTCCACTGTGCTGAAAGCATCTTGCAGCACCGAAGGTGGGGTCAGAACGGCATACCCGTAGCTGCCGCTGTAGAAGGTTTGCAACAGCTCAGCAATCCAAGCTTCGTCTGCATCTCGCCACCCAGCGTCCGAGGCCACACTGATCTCATCCACATTGACCTTCTTGGAGCTCTGCACCTCTGGAGCATTCATCCTGCCGCAAATGTGTTTTCAAACAGGTTGTTAAAGCCTCTTCTCCGAAAACCTGAAGAGAGGACAATGAGCCTGAACTCAACTCCTGCCAGTGCCCCGATTATGGACCGCGGAAGTTTCCAGGCTGTCGCGGCTAATCAAGGTGGGCAATCCCTTTCAGAAGCCTGGCGCTATGACACCAATGTACCAGAGATTCAGCAACCCATATAAACACAACAGCTTTCTCCTCAACCAATGCAGAAAGAAAGAGGAATGATTTCAAGCTCTCGGGGCGGATGGGGATTCCGAATCCCAGCCAAGTCCTTGGCGCTCTGCCGCAAGGCTACACAGGATTCCTCTAAGAGGATACTGCTCACACAATGGCGGCGCCACCGGCAAAGTCCCAAGCCAATCGCGGGCTGGGACGATCAAAAGAACTTGAGCCAGGAAGGATGGTGCAGTTGCGCGATTGCTCTGCTCTGCTCTTTCCGGCTGACAAAGATTCAAAAGCAGTGAGCACCGATTCGAAGCAGAAGCCGCGACGCAAGAAGCAACATCACACCACTGAGCTGCGCTGATAGAGTGTCCTCAGTCCTCTGTCCGTTGCAACAGCGGCGGACAGCGGCGGGCTGCCTGCAGACAGATATGATGCGCAAGAGGTCTGTAGAGGGCTTCTGCTGTTCGGACAAGAATCAGTGAAGCAGCAGCTGTGACTGGCTGAAACCGCTGACTGATGCCCGGCAACTTTTTTGGCAGAATCCCATTCACTGGCCACCCCTGCAGCGGTCGATTCTAAGTGCATAAGCAGACTTCTGTCACTTATGCCCTAATTACGTAGCCACGTCGACGGCCCCTCCCTGCTGTATGCATGGAAAGGACTTCTGCAGAGCCTCGAGCACAGACTTCAAACGCCGATTCTCGGCTTCGAGACTGCGGTTTCTCTCTTCTATGCCCTGCAACCTCTCGAGCTGCTCTTTGAGCTGATCGAGACGGAGGAAGTCTTTGTACTCGCGGCGAGTCATGCGAGGCCTGATTTCTGCATCATCTCCCGCCTTCTTCGCTTGCTTAGCCTGCCGCGTCTGCTCTGCATCGATCACCTGTGCCTGGCGCTTCTTGGACATGGCAGTTTTCTGCTCTCTCTTTGCCTTTGCAGATGGATGCGGAACATCTTCTGGATCTGCAATCTGCATGTCGGTCTCGAGCTTTACGATACTTGCAAGTCCTGCATGCGCCTCCAGCTTCACGGATGATGCTGCCTCCTGCTCAACCTTCACCTTCCCCGCTGAAGAACTGCCAGAGACAGGCCGAATCACAGGTGACACCGGGATGATGGGCATCGCGGATGACGCTGCCTCCTGCTCAGCCTTCCTCGCTGAAGGACTACCAGGGACAGGCCGAGCCACAGGCGTCACGGGGATGGGCTGCACACGTTTTCTACACGGTCGAGACTTGCCCTGTGGATAATGTTTCGACCATGGCGAGCCGGATCGTCTGATTCTCTGGGGAGGGGTCTCCATGGTCCTCCCAACTTTAAAGGATTGAGCCTCAGAGGTCCGAACACAACATCCTTGCAGCCATCGCCCATGAGAGGTTGCTAAAGCACTGCAAGACAATCCACAGAACACTCACTCTCGAGAACGTGTCTTGCAGAAGGACTTAACTTGCCGCCTGCATCGCTGGGCCAGCGCTCGGCGAGCGACGGCACGGTGCCAAAGACTCAGTGCTTTCAAGGGTGGTTCGAGTTTTTGTTGGCATTGTCTAGGGCTGTCTTTAGGTGGTTTAGGTTGTTTAGGGTTGGCTAGGATTGAACTGTTGACACCATTTGGTGGAGTTGCTTAGGGCTGTTGATGGCTTTAGGGTTTGAGGTTTAAGGATTCGGGCTTGGCCTTCTGGCCTGTCCCAAAAATGGTTTTAGGGTGTGGGTTTGGGTTTTTGCTGTGTTTCGCAATCTTCACGCCGAGAAGGAGAAGCGCAGTGAAGGGAACATGATAAGGAGTAACGACGACGACGACGAAGCACATCATACGCTCAAGCCGCATGGCATGGCTACCGAAATTTCTGTAGTCTCGCGAGAACACTAAGCCCTACACCAGAGCCCTGTCCCGGAACGGAATCGCTACCTTAGACTTTAAACCCTGGACCCTCGACCTGCAAACGCTAAACCCAGGACGAGCAGACGACTGGCAAAGGTTCTGGCGGCCCACACGCGCATTGTCGAGCGCCGCTTCCTCCAAAGTCACTCTCTTTCGCTAGTGAAGGACTCCCTAGAGTTTTGGGTGTTTGGGGTTTAAGGTTTTAGAAGTTGGAAGCATGAGGTCAGCTCGTCAGGTAGTTTTGTAATAGAATTCTGATGTTGTGCGGTTCGGGGGTTTGTATGGAGTGTGGAAAGGGTGGATTTAAGGGAAAAAATCAGCAGAGCATATTGATGGGGCTTCAGCAGGGATCGTAAAGAATCCTTGGATGTCTCGAGACCATGTAAGATATGGGTAATTGTCAAAATTATGGTCCCTTTTGGGGTACCCTGAATAATAGGTGCCGTATTATAATAAGGACCCAAAAAGGGACCCTGATCTTGACGGGCGCAGGATCGCTCTTGTTTTTTCTCCAGGTCCACCCCTCAATGGATCTCTCCGGCATCCCAGAGGTCCTTAAGCGTAGAAAGCATGGCCTTGCGAACGTTAGGATCACGGCCGTCATGGCCGTCGTCATCGTCCTTCTTCTTGTCATCGTCTTTCCTGTCGGGATCGTCCTTCTTCTTGTCATCATCCATCTGCTTCTTCTTCTTGTAGACCCCGATAAGGAGCAGCCTGAGTAGCCGGGCTTTTCTGGCCGAAACCCTGTCTCTGGCTTTCTCCATTCTCTTCAAGTAGAACTTTTCAAGAAAGAACGGCATGATGTCTGGTTGAACTCGCCCACAAAGGTCCAGAAGCAGCAGGCAGCTGGGTAGTTGGATGCCCTCCAGGCTCTGGTTGAGCTCGCCCACAAAGGTCCAGCAGGCAGCTGGGTAGTTGGGTGCCCTCCGGGCTCTGGTTGGACTCGACCACAAAAATCCAGCAGGCAGCTGGGTAGTTGGATGCCCTCCAGGCTGTGGTTGAGCTCGCCCACAAAAATCCAGCAGGCAGCTGGGTAGTTGGATGCCCTCCAGGCTCTGGTTGAGCTCGCCCACAAAGGTCCAGCAGGCAGCTGGGTAGTTGGATGCCCTCCAGGCTCTGGTTGAACTCGCCCACAAAAATCCAGCAGGCAGCTGGGTAGTTGGATGCCCTCCAGGCTCTGGTTGAGCTCGCCACAAAGGTCCAGCAGGCAGCTGGGTAGTTGGATGCCCTCCAGGCTCTGGTTGAACTCGCCCACAAAAATCCAGCAGGCAGCTGGGTAGTTGGATGCCCTCCAGGCTCTGGTTGAACTCGCCCACAAAAATCCAGCAGGCAGCTGGGTAGTTGGATGCCCTCCAGGCTGTGGTTGAGCTGCGCACAAAGGTCCAGCAGGCACCTGGGTAGTTGGATGCCCTCCAGGCTGTGGTTGAGCTCGCGCACAAAGGTCCAGCAGGCAGCTGGGTAGTTGGATGCCCTCCAGGCTTGAGCACTGATCGAGCTGCGATTCGTCGTCAGTGCTCATGATTGCACATGCGCTGCCAGAATGCGAAGCAGGATCAGCTTATACGAACCAGAGATACTCGCAGGGATCCGTGCCTCGAGGACGGGCACTATCCAGTCCAGTCGAGGCTCCGGGACCTTAGGATGCAAGCGAGCCCGCCACATACACTTTCGGGAACTTCTGCTGTGGCTGCCACTATGGCTGGGTGCTTGGGGGGCGGGAGGCCGTAGGTCGAGGACCAAATTATATTGAAACCCAGCTGGAGAAGGGAACAGAAGCCCCGATCGCACACAGTGCTGGCTGAACAAGATTGCGACCCTGGCTCCTGCGCCTAGTACTAGCGGAAGCTACTGCATTGCACTCTGGGCGCCCAGGCTGCCACGCAATGAGGTTCGGACCTGGGCGGGACAAATTGTCAAAGGCGGAGGCGGAGGCAGAGCTTAAGGCTTAATGGGGAGCAAGTGGCACTGCAGATTGTGCGGAGAGGAGCGTATTGCTTGTGCACTCTGATTGCCAATGCGGCAAAATTTTTTTCACACTCATGGCTCCTGAGTTCTGCGGCGGACATCTCGCAGAACGAAGAAATCGCGGAGTTCAAGTGGCCGGCGGACAGCTGACAGCTGCAAGCAACGTATGCTGTATCAAGGAGGATGGATGCTGTGTGACACATGCTTCTGCCGGCTGCCGGGGGCCTTCAAAAATCGCAGCTCCTTGATGCTAACTCAAGCCTGCCCCCCTGCTTCATCGTCGCCCTCCGTCAGCTTCAAGCGCTTCGAGTCATCGTTGCCCTCCGTCAGCTTCAAGCGCTTCGAGCCATCGTTGCCCTCCTTCTTGCCCCCCTTGCGGCGCTTCTGGATTTCATTCAGCTGGCCCTTCAACTCTTCCACCTGGCTCATCGCATACGCGAGCTCCGACTCCAGCATCTTCACCGTAGACTCATCATCCTGGTCGCGCAGCTCCTTCAGGACATCTTCCAAGGATCGCGTGTTCACCACGTTGCAAGCAATGGTCGCACTCGCATTTCCGATGTCTGCTGCATTCCTGTCCTGCCCAGCTGTGAACCAGAACTCCTGAGCGAGCTTATACAAACTCAGAACTTGCAAAGCTGAGTGTAGGATGAAGAAGGGAGTCTCCAAAAAATTATATACTAGTACAAGAGCAAAGCATCGGCCAGCGGCGACTCGTTGATGCCGACAAATGTACCACATGGCACATCAGAGCCCAGCGCCTTTAGGGGGATCCTGGGTTGTCCAGGAAAGAAACTCCGATTCTCGCAAACAGGAAAGAAACTTCTCGCGAAATGCAAGCACCAGTCATTTATGGCCAAGCAGCACATTGCTCTCACTCACCTTCTCAGTCACCCAGGAAAGCATGGCGACAGTCGTTGCACTGTGCCACATCATCTTCCACGACTTGTTGAAGCCCGGAACGCGACTCTTCACATGCCTCGTCAGGGGCATCGACACATGGCAAGCAGAGCCGGGGCGGGGTGCTGAATCTGACCTTAAATACCAGGCCTTTTCACCAGCTGCGATACGCGCATGTAAACATCCTCATTCTGCGGCGCAAACCACTGGAACTGCCGCTGGAAATTCTCACCCTCACACAACTGATACTCCACCTGCGTTGTCAAGTTGACAACAACGAACTCCGCTGTAGCAAAGGGCATATTGCCGAAGTTCAGGAAGGGGAAGGTCAACGAGCCGTCGGCAGCGACTCTGCAACCCCACTCTTGGATCGCTCGCTGCAGCTTCACCTCCGTCAGGCGGATGAAGTGGAAGGCCGTAGACGCCAGCAGAGAGGCGCTGTTGGAGCAGGGATCTGCGCGACATCTGCCCGGCTCAGACAAGTTGACTCCAAGCCTGCAGATTTGAATGGGCCGGGCAAAGGAGGGGTTGTGGGGAAATCTAGATGATATCACGCAATTGCTGGCGAAACACGAGCGGCCACGCCACTTCAACGA
>BGNK01003807.1:31384-64470 GCA_003297005.1 Symbiodinium sp. clade A Y106 | reverse complement strand
CCCCTGCGCCCTTGGGCGCAGTCCCAGCCCCATGTCCATGCCCCCCGTTCCTAAGAAAGAAGAGAAGCAAGGGCCCCAAAAAAAAAAAAAGGCCAAAAAAAAAAAAAAAAGGCCAAAAAAAATCCCCCCCCCGTTTACAACGTTTGGGCGCTACCTTTACCAAGACCTTTCTGTTACTAAAATGGATGACGTGTTAATTCCAAGCGTCGGCCACCCACGTGGTCGTCATGTCCACAGCAAAGGCCACCTCAAGGGCTTCTGCTAGTCTCGGACTGGGCCTGGAAGACGCAAACTTGAGAAGTACTTGCACAAGTCTTTCGCTGCCCCCCCCCCTCGCACGGAACGACAGAGAGGTCAAGAAAAGCTGCAAAGCCACTGTCGCAGTATCACGGGTATCGCCTTGCTTTGCTGCGACGTGCGAGCCCACATGCGCTTCGTGCTTTGTCATGTGCGAATCGAACACTAGACTCAACATGGGAACCATAGAAAATTGTACGGATGCCTGCCCAAACCGTACACTCTACTCCCGTTCACACAGCATCAAAACTGAAACTCAAAACAACCAAGTTCAACCAAGACGTAAAACCCCCAAAGAAAAGTGACAATATCTCACATACAGACTCTAGTTCTGCTCCTCTCTCTCTCTTCTGCTTTTCTCGACTGCCGACTGCGGAGCCTTGCGCCGGGACGAGAGCTCCTCGGCTCCTCTGAAGCTGCTCAGCAGTCGGTCCCAGCTCTGCTCCTGGAAATCAAAGAAGCCCGTAATAATATTTCCCAAGAATCTGCCGGGTTTTGGTGGGTGCCGAAATTCGGGTTGTGCGACAAGGTTTGCGGGTTCGGGGTGCTACATGGATTCTTGTACCAGTAGCTTTGCGGCATGAAGGCAGTACGGAACCGCAGTTCCTGGGCTTGCTTGCGTTTCCGGTCTTGGGACTATATGCAGGTTTTTAGCATGTTGGGTTTCGGATTTCAACTCTGACATCTCTCACAGCAACGCTGGACCATTTGAAAAAGTCCGATGTGTTCTGTCCCGAACGGCACCAGGCAGGGTTTTGGGTCACTGATGTCAGTCACGACTTCTGGGCATGAAGCTTCGGGAAACTCAGTCACACACCTTCGCATAAGATAGCGAATAGGTTTGCTAAGTCGTGAAAAACGGGCCTGAGCTGGCCATGCTGGCTCGGGGTTGTTGTGTACACTTCGGCATGCCGATGGAGTTCCATGCAGTCTTCTTCTGCTTCAGACACTCGCGCCATGCTACGCCTCCACTCCTGTCTCAACAATAAAAATCCCTCAGCCGAGATCACAAGCCTGCAGTCCTCTTGAGTCCATGGGCAGAGCACGGCCGAGGCAGCCGCCTTCGGTTTGCCCGTCGTCAGTGTGCCTGTCTTGTCCTCCGGGAACATTGGTTTGGTGCCGCACCAAGCTTGAAGTCTGCACAATCTTCTGCATCTAGAAAGGTGTGCGAGGTTTTGCTGCATTAGCAGAATAAGGGTCTTCTGCAAACCTTGCTCCACTATCTTGCGTGAGACATTTATTTACTAATAACAGTCCGGAACTGTGGAACCTTGGAAACACTCACAGGACCATTGCCAAGTGTGCATCAAGTCCACCACGATGTTTGGGGAACTAACCTACATTGCTACTACCCAAAACCCAAGTACCTGAGTGTCGAGTACTTCCTGGGCCAGCAGCAAAGGGAAACAGTAACAAGCAGTCTCCACGATACCAAGGCCCACAAGGGCTGAGGACTATGGGGCTTTCGGGTCCAAGTTGTTCGAGCGCAAGAGCACTTGTTGCATCGCACAGGGGCACGGCGTGCATTCCGACCAGCTGCCGAACTTTTGAGCCAAAGTTTTCCTCGCTGTGCCCCCGAACGTGCGACTGCACGTCTTCCTTGCCTACGTCCAGCGATGCTGGCAAGAATTTCATGGATCTGCTGGCCTGGGCTCGTCACCCACAAAATGCAAGACACGAGGTGCATACGTCTGGGTAACTTCAAGTCCCTCGCCAATTACTATACCCTTCTTTGGATGGGCTCGGGCACGAGCGGGCTAAGATTTCCGCTGACGCAGGTCAGTGTCATGCTTGGCCGACTTGGAAACCTTGCTGAGGATGCTGACCCCCAAGATTTCTTCCGAAAAGCGGAACTGTAGCGATCAAGCCTTCAGCTTGAACACTGAAGCAAGACCCCGGCAGTCCAGCACCATGCGCTGAATCTTGGAGCCCAGTTCCAGAGGGACAGCGCCGGATCGAACCTTGAGATGCAGCTGAGGCGGTCCAGGGTTCTTGCTAAAGAACCAAGTTCAAGTTACCATAATAAGCAACTGTAGGAAGTAATATGGTTTCCTTATTATGGCAACATCCAGGAGCTTCGGATAGAGCGCAAAGCCTGCCTTCAGCAAGACAAAAGACTGAGCCGGAAACTGAGTAGACGAGCAAAGGATCCATACCGTGCCTCTCTATCACGCGTAAAGGTATGAGACAGACCCCGTCTGTCCTCTGATCCTTCCCTCTGGATATGTGTCCCAGCCGGCAGTTTCCCAACGAGGTTCAACCCACGGTTAAAGCACGTCCTGATGGATGGTAAATTTATCTCTTTCTTGTGGACTGCTAGTTATGCAAAGGATCCTTTTCACATTCACCCTGTCTGCACTATGCTGGATCATCGACACCTGAAGACAGTTCTGCTGCAGTGCATGATGTAGGCCAATTTTGCTGTGACGGCTCTCATACTGTACGACTGTCACGCGCCAGGCTGACGCTTTCCAAAGAGGTTCTGGTAGCCAGGCTTGGGGAGCTCAAGGCATATGGCGCAGCCCCTGCGTCGACTTGAGACACATCCCCAAATACAGACATATAGCATGCCATAGGGGCAAATCCTGGCTTCAACCGGGCGGCTAGAATCCCAAACTTCGCCGCCACCCCAGTCGCGGCCATGACTGCCGTAGGGGTGGCAAGACCTGGGTGAGCATCTTGGTGCTCACAAACAAGATTGAGGCTGTCCTCAAGCCATCAACGTAAGTGCCCAAACGCGCGTTCTAGAGTCTTCATGGAGCCATAGAGCTGGAAGCGAAAGAGTTGTGACAATCTTCTTGGGCCATCGTGTGCGAGACTTCCAGTGGGACTTGGAGGCTCTTTCTCTCTTTGAGACCTCGGCCTCTCAACCCGGCAACCATGAAAAAGCTCAAAAGAACGACCGGAGCAGCGGCCGTAGGAAGAACGGCATACTGTAGCATGATGCCAACTGGCAGTTTCAGACAGCAGAAAGAAACCAAGACGGCAAGAATAAGAGCCAAAGCAAAAATAGGAATGGTGTTTTGCTGGATACAAGTGGAAACGAGAGGAGCCGGAAGATTATGCTGAAACGGCTGTCTGTACAACCACGACCCCAACGACAGCAGCGGCACCAGCGCAGCAGTGCAGCAGCAACAACAACGAATGAATCCAAAGTAGGACCGGCAATGGCAAGGGATATTGCAAAGGCGCTGGCACACATAACAATTGTGTAACAATTACGGCCATTGCTGGTGCTATCCCCATGGCTACTTCTGCAACATGTCAACATGCAATCAGCAACCACCGGACATCTAAGTCCGCATTTGATCTCAAGATTCTCATTCCAGAGATTCAAACCACCGAGCACTCCAATTTCAAAAGCCAATTGAGTAGCATGGCAAAGTGACTCACTACAGTACTGCTACAGAGCGGGCTCCTAACCATCAACGTTGAAACACTTCCAATCTGTGCATCTTGCCGGTGTTGTCCTATTCCACCCCGCCGCCAAGGCTCCAAGGGCGCAGGGGCAGGCCACCAGCAACACGTTGAGGCCGTGTTCCAGCACGAAGAAGGCCTTTCGAAAAAACTGCGGCTGTGCCCGGACTGGAAGGCCAGGCCATCTGCCCCTTCTTACACAGGAGGAAGCCAGGCAAGAACATACTCGTTACATCTCGTTGCGCTAGCTTTCTCCGCTGTCTGGACTTGGAATTCGAGCCAGGGACCGCGCCCGATTTTTTTTACGAAGGAACAGGGTCCTCGGTTCGGCTGCCAATGCATGCTCCGAAAGTAAGCCTCAGCACCACACCGCCATCGGACCCAAGGACCCGGGCCGGAAGACTTGCGACCTTGTACTTACTCACCTTCAGCCCCGATGCCAACAGCATAAGCAGAGGGTCTTGTGCTGCCTTGACACCTCCACTCAACCGCCGAGTCTTCATCCCTACAAACTACACCCCAAGCAGAACACGAAAGCCAACGTTCCATGGCGTTCACTGCAAGGCCCACCCTGAAAACTCTGGGGCGCAACACCACTTAGGCGAGGAAGCACTCCCGTGAAAAGAGAATCCTATGAAAATGACCCCTTTCGGCTCTTGCCTTGTCCAGCTCCGGCTGCGAGCTTTCGCGATTCCGGGTGATGTCGGCGAGTGTTACGGTCTGAAAGGGCTGGATCCGAGAAACCCGAAAGCCCTAAAGCGTTGATGCCGTGGTTCACATCTTCAGGATTTCGGATTCGCCATAGGTGGATAGCGAGGGAGGGTTGGAGGGAAAGCCGAAATGATAAACGCAGCCAACAGCTCGGATAGATTCCTTGTGCCTTTGAAACGTAGACCAGCACATACCATGCGACCCACGTCAGGACGCTCAGCGCCACCTCGGGCGAGAACTCTGGCGCACAGGGAGGCAACCTTTTGAAACCGACTCCTCGGAACAGCCCCAAAGCCCAAGACCAAAACAACTTAAACAACTCTCCTGTCTTCTGATTTGTGATGGCTCTTCTTCGCTTCGTGTTCTTCTCTCCTTTGGGCTTACTCTCCAAAGTCTTCTGCCGGATCCTAAACCTAGCGAGGGAAACCCTCGGGATGGAGGCAACTGCAGCTAGTGTTGCTAGTTTCGTGCTCAACCGTACTCTGATCTGACATCACAGTCTCTAGGTCCCGGACAACTGCCGGCACGAAGCGGTGGGCCACGGCATCTGCGACGTGCTGTACCGGAGCGCGATTCAGCCTTGGCAGCTTTTGTTGTTCAGTTCTGGAGGGCGTCATGGCTTGGGCGTTTGCATTGAATTATGATGCGCTTGTGCTGGGAAAGGGCTTAAAGCCTGAGATGCAGCTACTGGTGTTGTTGCCAAAACATCTACTGCTACTGCTGTGCGCAGCAGCTTCCCTGTTGCTGTTGTTGGTGCTGGTGGTGCTGGTGGTGCTGGTGGTGCTGGTGGTGCTGGTGGTGCTGGTGGTGCTGGTGGTGCTGGTGGTGCTGGTGGTGCTGGTGTGGCCGGTGCTGGTGCTGCCGCTGATGCTACTGCTGTTGCTGCTGCCGCTGTTGCTGCTGCTGGTGCTACTTAGTGCTGCTTCTACCCGCCACTATCACCACCAGCTTGTGCGAGCACGAGTCCCAGCACGGGAATATAATATTCGCGAAGCTTTGCATCACGTCACCATTTCAGCCGAGCGGCTGGGCACGCTCGACGAGGGCGGTAATTTGGCTCAGCAGGGTCTTGCTTCCCAGACGTTCCTGCTAGTTTCCGATTGGGCAGTCTCGGATGCTGCAGCATGCCAGGATGGATGCGAAGTTACAACATATGGGCATGTCCACCTGCAGGAAGGTAGCCAGAGCGGAAGGCTTTACAGTCTGACTGGGAGAGTGTGCTCAAACTTCGGTTGTTCAGGAGCTTAACACCTCATCTCAGCCGACGTGGTGGCCGATGCCTCTGCAACCTTTGCGTTTTTTTACGCCAGGTTTCTTTGACCTGATGCCTGCAAGAAGCCCCTTCGAGTGCCTGGTGCAACGTGAAATTACCTTTGGCTCCTCCGGAAAACTGTTCTTATCAGTTTTAAATTGGCTTTACCAGCTCTGCAGCCCACTCTTGTCCTCAGTACCTCCAACCAAATTCATCCCTCCGAGGCCGGCCGAGCGTCCACTCGAATCTCCGCCCGGCCGTTTAGGCACCTGCGCTGGCATGACATGGCTTGGTCAAGTCTACTGCGGAGGCACGGGGAAAAAAATTGAGACTGCCTGGTACCGACGACAGAAACCTTCTCTCAATTCTTCAACCTATACGTGACAATCGAAGCTCGCCTGGAGCCACCGATGACCATGTCGCCGGCACGCTTTCGCAGAGGCTTGGCCTCTCCTGGCCCAGAGAAAAAGGAATCCAGACTTGTCGGTTTTCGGTCGGTGCTGGGGATTTCTCCTCTCATCAGTAAGTTCATCATCCCCGCTCTTTTCATCCATGGCCCACCGCATGAATCAAGGGCCAGTGATTACTACTCAACGTGGCAAGGCATCAAAGTAGCAACAACAAGGGCAGACAAGTACTCAACAAGGGCAAGCAAACAGTACTCGAAAGTAGAAAAGGGTTCAAGTAACAATGCAGTTGCATCAGGGCAAAGCATAGGCACAGCACAGTGCACAGTGCTGGTAGGAGAGAAGTAAGCTAAGTAAGCTGAGTTCGAGTATGCCGTAACAATACACAGCAGCTTCACTTCATGCCAGACTCTGCAATGCTTTGCTGCCGCGAATGCCATGCTTCGTTTTGGCACTTGACTTCCAAGCTACGCTTCAAGCTCCCGAAAGGAAACATAGTGCTGTGCAAAAAGAGGTGCAAGTCCGAGCAAGATGGCTTCCTGAGAGTCAGCAAGGGTCATACATGTCACATCGATGCTGGACATCCAAAATCCAGGGTCCTCTGCTGCGGCTGAATCTCAGGATTTTGCACTCTTCCTGCACGTCATCCAGGATTGCAGGAGGCGCCAAGTCGAAGTCAGGATGGGCACCAGAATGGGCATCGAAATTGGTAAATACACGGCATATTTGAATTCCCACGAGAAGTACAGCTGTGACACCACGGAATCGTCATGGATGGCGGTCAGCGCCAGCAGCAAAGCTTGCCGAGACTCGACAAGCGAAGGTAGCAAGTCACCCTTCTCCGCGGCTTCGATTGATGCCTTCGCTTTCTGGGTCGCCTTGAAGGCCATGGCTGCGATTTCCTCACGAACCTCTACGTCCGGCAGAGAATCAACCAACTCGACAAGACTGCGCAATGTCTCCACAGTTCGTCTCAAGAACTGTGCATGCACTGCTCTCGCCAGGATCTCGAACTCCCAATCGGAAATCCCGTCTAGCCGAGGTCTTGCAGCATGCAATGCCACTCGGTTTCCGCCAGCGTCAACTTGCAGTGCTCCTTCAGCAACAGATTCATTTGCTGGTAACGAGAGCCAAGACCGCAGGCTGGAAATCCAGCCAGAAGTCACCGTCTCTGCTTCGCATGAAGTCAAATTGAATTGGGGGCTTTCAGAACCTGTCTGGTTCTCGCAAGCAGCTATTGCAACTGCTCCAAAACCTTGCAGAGCAAAGGAATGTTGCGCCTGACCTCGTTCATCGGCCAACTTCACTGCGGCGGAAGGCTTGAATGCAACCAGTCGCACCAATGGAGGCAGCCATCTAGCATCGCGAGTAAGTGTGTCTGCGGGCCACTCGCCAGTCCTTCGCATGAAATCAGCCTGCAGCATAGTTGCATCCACTATCCGGTGCGCTCGTTCGGCTGGCTCAAGTGGAGTGCCCAAGGAGCCACATTGAACAACCTGTGAATTGAGCTCGATGTCGAAGATCAGCTGTAATCGTTCAAGAAAACGGGAAAGGAATGGTGACAGCACCTCGAAATCCCAGGACACTCGGCTTCGGCAGTCACCAACGAGAAAGAAGCTGAAAACATAGCCGGGAGTGATCTCAAAGAGTGCCACGCCTTCGTTTAGCGCCTCTGGGCGCAACCAGCTGGCCTCGAGGTGATGCGAGACAGCGCTCACCATTTTCTCCATAGAGATCGCTGGTTGTTGCCACCTCACAAAGGCCCGTTTGCTAGCATCCAGGATGACAGATGACCCGCTGTTCGAACTAATGAGTACCAGCTCAAATGTGCTGCCAAGACCAGGCGCACGCCGCCAAGCCTGCATCTCTAGAGATTCTACGCATGTCTTGACATCGGCCGCCAAACATTGCATTGGAGTAGCCGTGCGGATGGAATCATCAGCACGAATTTTCACATGCGCCCTCCCGCGTAACGAGTCTGACAGCACTGCGACAAACGTGTGGATCGCCTCTACGTTGAAATCGGTTTCGTCTGCCATAGACACCTCAATTTGCACTTGTGGCCAGAGTGCGGGCCTGCCCATCGAATGCTGGACGAAGGTTGGCAATGCTGCAATTTCATCACGAGGCAGGGGAGCACGATGCACGCTGGTAAATAAGTACGCCAGTGCAACACCGCATGCAGCGAAGACCACATTGTAGAGCAACGCTAAAAGACGTAACTGCGAGGCCATTGCGGCAACGGTATTATAGTACAAGCCGGCTTGCATACATAACTGTATCGAATCATGCATGGGCAAGGCAGAAACGTGAGCCCGTTTCTTAGGGTTTAGAGCTTTGTGGGCTGTAGCTTACAGATAAGGATGTTGAAGGGCTTCGGAGTCAAGATGTCACTTGATGGCAGTACGACCAATTTTAATTCATGGCAGTAGGATCAAAGGTTTCAGGATTCCGCTTCAAGCCTAGGGCTGACAACAATCCGCATAGCAGGTAAAGCCATGTCTGTGTTCAGCACAGCCATCCCGCTCACGACCGCCCTGCATCTTGAAAAACCAGAAACCTTCAGCATTTGCTCCACGACGCTGGGTAATAGGTCCTGCATGTGAGGATTCGGGTTGAGCCTTGGACCTCGGGGCAGGGCCTGTGATGAAGACTAAGGCATAGAAGCCATACTGGCAACGCCACTCACTTAGGCCTCCGATCTTCTACCTTCGGCCCAGCACCTCGGAAGGAAATGCTCATGCTCATGAAACCCACGCTATCAAGCCCTTCAATTTTGAGACGCACCTCCAAGGGGGCACTCGGGTTTCGGGCCCCGGGCACCTGTGAGCAGCGACTCGTCAAACTCGGCATAGCCGAGGCCGGTCATGACGCCGTCTGCTGGTGCCTAAGAAGAACAAGGTAGCAGATCATACACATGATGCATAGATTGTCATGTCCATCTCTAACGAAGAACTACCAAAGACGCTAACTGGCATGCGTGAGAATATGCAGAACAGAGACAGAATGACATGTCAGTGAAGCATGGCAGAAGATTCCATACACCCTTGCTGCGGCAGGACCCGAGTCGGGAAGCCTGTGGGTCTTCTTCGGCCACAATCTGCTCAGCTCAACCCCAAACCTTGATCCAACCAGCAACTCCGCCGGCAACCAAGGAAAGCACTCCAACACTTCACACAGCAAAGGTCCAACTTGGAGCCTACATGTTTGGATCCCTCGGCCTTCGTTCGCAGGCCTCACCTTCATCATGCGAGTTAGAATGCTTGCCGACGAGGCCCCAGAGCAGGAAAGAGCTCGTCAGGGATGCAACACCCCTCCTGAAGCCCCTCAGAACCCCAATGCTCGGGTCCCGGCCGTCTCCCCCGGATAAATCCTCAGGCTTAAGCTTTCAGAGTGGGCTGGGTTTGGGGCACCCACCAAGGGACTAGCCAGCTGTGGTTTATCCAAGTCTCTGATGCTTGGCTTTTGTTCCAGCAACTCCGCTGACACCACAGGGCAGTTCGTGGCTCTGTCTGACAGCTTACAGCCTAAAGAAATACATTCCGAAACTTCGCTGATTGGCTCCGCCCATTCCCATTGGGTCGGATTTGGGGTGCCGTCAATCCACATTACCAGAACCAGCATCACCACCGTCATCAGCATCACCAGCAGCAGCAGCAGCATTCCTACCATGGTCACAACACTGAAGGGACGACTCTCAAACACGCGCACGGCAAAACCAGGGTCTGGCCTTCTCCCCAACCTCGCAGGGAACCGAGTGCATCGGCTTCAGCAGGAGAAGTCATGCCAGCAAAAACTCAACAAAGTTATAAGAGTACCTGCATGGCAAGCGGTCCAGAACCGCCATCGCAAAACACCGTCAGTTCGAAGTTTTCGGGCCCCGGCAACGAGAGTCGTACGCACTGAACCTAAACTGAAAACCTGCTGCCGGAGCACTGCAGGGTGTCTCCGAGGTGCAAAAGTTGGACCGGTAGGTCCTGGACCTATCTGGTTGTGGATATGGGCCTACGGCTCTAATCCTGTTCTGGGCCACGTCTATAGGGTTAACAAAAAACTTAGGATCACCTGGAGGCTGCGACTCTCACATTTGGCATAGCCTGGATCGGCACAACGAAGGGTCCGTTAGACGACGTCGCACAGCTGCCACGGGCCACTGAAACGGATGCCTTCTGCGGCTCAAGGACACAACGATAGGCAGCTGTAGCAACATCTAGAACTGCCGAACCCTTGGACGACCCGACCTTACACTAACCCGAGGCAACAGGCAACAAGATAATTGCTAGGTGCCAAACAAAGAACACTGACTTACCGCCAAGCGAAGAACGTTGATGCAACCCCACACGACAAACAGGATTTGCCGACTCTCATCTTCGTCAGGCCATCGCATGATCATGATCACCAGATCTTCCGGAATCACACCATGGTCATTCCATCACATCTCGGAATCACTGGGCCTGGCCTATCTTGACCAGCCATACCGCCCCCCACCATCACACATCTTGTGGTGGCCATTGGCCATGGGAGCCAAGCCCAGGAAGGGCGGCAGATCTCCGGCCTCCATGCTGTCCTTTGGAAGTCGGTGCGCCTTGCTTGGGTGCAGCCTCAGAAGAAGGCTCCCAGGCTCGTTTCGGGCACAAGGTTTCCAATCTCGATGTTGAGATTTATCTGGGGTTTGACAAGAGTTTCTCCGCCCGGACCCATCCTTGGGCCTTGAAGCCCCTGGTCTATTCGTTGCAGGCCGGACCCCGCACTCTCCAGAAATCTCAGAAACGGCTCCGAGCCCTGCACGACAGCAGTTGCTGGAGCGCGCTGGAGGCACCGTTCTTTGCCCATGCCTCCCACGGCCGCAGTGCAGCTGGTGATGCAGGGGAGGGGTGAGGAGTTGTATCAGACGACGTAGGTTTCCGTCTTCTGCCGGAGCACAGCCCTAAGTCCTGCCATGACTAGTACATTCTGCGCGCCCTAAAGCCCGGGCTTGTACGACTCGAAGATGGCTTGCGTCGGGAGATGCTTTCATCGATTCGATATTCAATTTTAGGCCTCCAGGTGCTTGCCCAGTAGCACGAAAGTGATCCTGGGCATAGGGCCCCTAGCTGCTTCGCTCCAAATTGGAGGATGGTGAGCCCTGTGCCCTGTGAGCTGACACGGCCCCCTCAGCCCAAAACTTCTTCCATCTAAACTTGCATAACCTGAGATGATGTCCCTTTCACTGACCCGCTTGCACAGTTTAACCTCTTATTGTCCGCGCTTTGTGTGTGTTGTCGTTGTTGTTGATGTTGCTACTACTTCTGCTGCTGCTGCTGCTTCTGTTAGAGTATGAGGTGGCAGCGTTGTGCTGTTGGTCACGCTGCTGCTGATGGCGAAGGTGCAGTGATGGTCAGCATTGTCATTGCTGGTCGTTCTGCCATTTCTTCGTGATTGAATTCCTAGTTGTTGATGCGGTTTTTGAACTTGATGGATGGTCTGGCTACCGCAAAGCACAGCAATACAGAAGTGGCACTCCTCCGCACGAGCAGTCTGACCCCAGAGGCAAACACTCAACCCCGTTAACACTGATTCCTCTGCCGAGGCACACGAAGCACGGCGTCTCGAAATATGAAGGGGGTGGCGCCTTGCATTCGATGTTCTTTCCAGGGAGAAGCGTCGTGGAAATCATCAGCACAACAACCTTGGATTGCAGATGCTGGCATGTTTTGATCGGTTTGCTGCAATACAGTCACTATTCACGTTGACTGATATGTATATATGTATACATATATGCATAAACATGTGTGTATGTATGTATGCATGCAGGTATGTATGTGTATACATACAGGTATATATATATATACATTTATATATATATATATATATAATTATATATAGAGGTACCTAATGGTGCGCATTTATTTGTGTATGCGTAAAATGGTTGTGTGAGAAACTCTGTACAGCAAACCCGGAGTTCTGGCTACAACAACCTTTGCTCCTAGATGCCTGGAGTCTAGCCTCCAGGAGTTTCATGCGTGCATGTGCCTTTCTGCATGGTTGATGTGCACCTAAACAAGCACTGCCGACGGTGGCGTAGCTCTAAATACAGCCTGACTGACCGGCGGATTGATAAACTGCAGACCAGATGCCATGAGAGAGTACAGAAAACAAAGAACAGTCCCCAGCGAGATCAGCACGTTCATGTCCCACACGCCGCTCCTGGCTTTGAAGTTCCGGGTTGGGCTGCGACCCTAATTCAAGCTCGGACTGGATTCGAGATTTTGGCGCTCGCACTCTGAGTCTCCCGGCCAGGATTGCTCAAGGAGCCATGGACTACTGTGATAACTTATGGTGCCTGTACTCTCCAAAAGACTCGCAGACAAAAGACTGCAATGATTCCCGCTGAGGCCGCCGCCGGACTGCGTGATAGGCACCAAGGTGGAAGCGGAGTCCGCAATACAGCCTCGCAGCGTCCCAGGATGCGAGCGGGTCCCATGAAAAGGTGATCCAGCCCGAGCACGCATAAATCCACCTAAATCTCAACCTGAGAAGAATGTGACTGCATGCCGTGAGCCTTCAAACCCAGACCAAGCCCGAAGCCTGGACTCTGGCAACATGACGATGACCTTCATCCGGCTAATTGATCTTCCGGCACTTCTTTGCCAGCATTGCTAAACTGTGGCGCTAGTTTTTGCAAGAGCCAAGAGTTCACAGTGTACTGCTGCCTGGCTGCCTGCCTGCCTGCCTGCCTGGCTGGCTGTCTGTCTGTCTGTCTGTGTCTCTGTGTGTGTGTGTGTGTGTGTGCGTGCTGTGCCTTCTTATTCGCCTGTGCCACGTGTGCTCAGATTGCCATGGCAGCTGCTGAACCTGCTTCGGTTGCTGGTCTTAGCCACTTAATTACTTCTTTTCGTATTCTGCTGCGTCTTGGGTCGACTACGAGTCCTTTCTCTTGCTACTACGACGGCGGCCAGTACAATCAGCACCAGTCATAGTTCTACAACTACGAACTACTACTAGGACCCAGATGACGTTATGCTGTTGGCTAGTGATATAACACTAGTCACTAGGAGTGTACTGGCAACTCAAATATCTTGTGCATTGTTTTTGTGTTTTTCATACTCGCAGTCAGTGCTGATATCCGATTGTGTTGCAATGTGTAAGTATACATATACGATGCACTGTTGCTGTTACTCGTTACATGTCACTTCATGTTCAAAACATGCTGCCGCGTCTGCTTCATCTCGTGAGTCTCCACTTCTTGTCATTGCACAAGCTTGACCAAAACAGATGAGAACCATGTATTATGGTCAGCAGCCGGGCCGCTGCACAGGCGTGGCCAGAAGGCCCAGGATCACCGTCACACAGGGGAGACCGGGGACGATGTGCATGTGCAGCAGCTTGTCCTGAGAGGATTGAATTTCCCCCAACTGTTGGCTCTGCAATCGTGGGGACATCAGGACTACCCCCATGATGGTAACTGCAAGTAACTACAGACAGAAACTTCACCAAAAATGAGAACAACGCGAAGCGACCACGGCAAAAGACTTTGGCCATTCTGACTGTGCTTTGCCTACACGGCCTACTATCCTTACTCAGGCATAGGTCTCGCCAAACACCTGCCTGATCCGATGGCATTTGCTTCCGGGCGTCACAATGCTCGAAGCATGGCAGGACCTGCGTGATGACGATGATTGTGAACGTCACCGTAAGAGCAGTCAATAGTCCTCGTGCAGGGCCACGGATGGTTGTCTAGAGCGCCACCTTCACAACTGAAAGGAAAGCACCCGATGTGAATGACATGAAGCACTGCACGTGCACACAAACAAAAAAACTATGATGCTTCGATACGTGTACTGGGAGAAGCATCAAACAAAGCGGCAGCATGGCAAGAAACCAGTACCAACATTCAGGAACGGAATCACAACGATGATCGTAGCCACAGTTACGCTTGGAATCTTGACTAATTACGTGGGTCCTCCACGTGCTGCTGTGATATTGGAAACCTATAGGGTTCGAATGAATTCTATGCAGGTTCTCTACAGTGGGCCACGAGCAATCCAAGCCAAATTGCTAGCCTGTCCAATGTATTCGAGTTCAAGCCCACCTTTCGAAAAGGCCACTGGGCTTCGAGGTTCGATTTTAGACTCTTGTGATTCAGGGATGGGATCTGGGATTTGTGGGCTTGAAAGCCCCATCATTCACGGCTGTCCTCCAGGCATGACCTCACCGGATTTAGCACCGTCCTTTGCGGGACGCGAACTCGTCAAGGGGCCTTGCACCTACTGATCCTCATGCGATATCCAGGTTGTTGGGATTTCGGCGCTCACACTCGGACAATCCAGGCGAGGCATTTGTTGGGATTTGGGGCGATTGAGATTGGGGGCTGCACTCCAAACTAAGACAGAGAGACACACATGCACTCCACCGTTGCATTGCTATGTGGGGCCGAATGTACAAATCCGTGCAAGATCTCTTTGACACAAGTCGTCGTGTCATAACTCATAACCGCATCGAGAAAATTTGGTGATGCTACTAGCAGCAACTTCGACAAGGATCACGACAAGCATGCCTGGGCCAACGTGCAGAATTATACCAGAACAAGTGACTTGACGCCGGAATCACTTTTGGAGCTTGGGCATGGGGACCCTTAGGTGTTGGACCCGGATCCGCCTGCCGTACAGGTTTGACAATTCGAAAACCTACAGGTTCCTGTTCGACAATGCAGCTCTTCCGGGGAAAGCTCCGGCTTCCAACTTTGGGATGTAAGCCAATGTAAGCGTCTTGGTTTGGAAGGAGCAGCTTTCCGAGAAGTCCTCAGCGCCGCACGCTCAAACTTTCATTCACAACATTTCACAACGAGCCTTGCAGACTCTTGACCCCACAGGCTCTAGAATCATAAAATGGGACACGGCGTCGGGTGCAGAGTCGGGCTGCGCTGCAAAGCCCGAGCCGTTCCTGAGTTCGTGCAGTCAAAGCAGCAATGCACAGGTGCAGAAACATGAATGCCAGAATCCCAAGGAAATAAACCATTTATACTACAGCATAGTATAACATACTATGATAGACTATACTTTAGTATGTCAAGATATAATTCAGACAGCCGCAGGTCACCGCTTGCCCAGAAAATTACGAAGAGTCGCCGGGACTTCGAGTCTTGCACAGCTTCAAGACATTTCTCTGGAACCGAGCAGGTTGCGTAATGATGTACTTGTCATGGGCTTAGGTTATGGTTATTATTATATACCATAGCCCTCTTCATAGTACAGTATACTATAGTACCGTAGAGTTCGGGGTAGAGTGGACTGGCAATGACAAGACACACTTCCAGCAACAAGCTATAGACAGGGGAAAGGTAAAAGTGTCATCATCAACAGCATCCACCACAACGACGAGACGAAGATGACGACGATGACGGTACTGTGCATAAACAGCACGCAGACCCATTTGCAACAGTGCACAGGTGTCAGATCACCCTCAGGGCCCTGGGCCTTTACTGTAGAGGAATGCCCAGGGCAGCCCTTGATCCACAGTTCTGAGACTGGCAAAACCAGCCAACCCAGCTCGCAATCCTGCCCCCTGGGCAGAAGCGACGGACTGGGCATCGCCCCTCGCAGCTGTGAGAGCTTCTCTCTTTTTGTGCGCATGTGCAGCGAAAGAACGAGCCAACGCAACCGTTGCGACGCAATGAAACTTTGCAATGCGCGGTGCCCTCAGGGCACATAAAGTCACAAGCTGCGGCCCGCAACACCAGTAAATATTCTGAACTAGAAATCTTGAGTATCTAAATAATTGTAGCATTGTCCAGCATCTCGCAGGCTTGTTCACTTTGATTCGGTCACTTGCACAGACTGCAAGGTCTCAAACTGCTCAAACTCCTCCAGGGAAGCCCGATCGGGGCGGAGAACGCTTCTTGATTGCAGGCGAGACTAGCGCCCGGCTGGCGACTACAATCGAAACAGCCGGAATACGGGCTTGGGCTAAAGCTCCAGCAGCAATCGGACGTCCTTTTCGAGTTCCTTCAGCATTCCGACGGTTTGCAGCATGTCGACTTCTGCCACAGTGAAAGCACCCTCCTCACACATTCAGACGCAAGTGCATGCAAACATAAGAAAGCCGTCTCTCATAGGCAATGCCTAGCCCTGGGCAAGCTTTGCTACTGATACTGGACATTCAATGTAACGATTTGGGGTCCGGGCGTCCTATGACGTGAGAGTCGGGAGTCTCAGGCCAAGACCACGAGCTTCTAGATATCTTCGAGACAGCCCGCTAGTATTTCCATGTTGCTGTTGCTACCATGGTGATGGTCCCCCACTTCTAGCTAGGACTGGCGAGCCAAAGAATCCGCACAACAACGGAACGCATCCAAAAGCTAGAAGACATCAGGTCATGAAGCCACAGAAGATCCATAAGTGCAACAGAATGAGTCTCACAAGATAGAGAACACAAAATCCCCAGGACCCGAAGTCAAAGAAACCTTCCCGGCCCCAAACTTGAACCATATGCGCTCCTGGACGATGCGCCGAGCGCGCCTCCACCGAGCAATTTGCTGCGTCTCCCGGGCCTGGTCTGCCCGATGAGGCTTTAAAGGAGGATGGTTTCAGCTTTAAGCTTGAACTCCCGCAGGCCTTGGGGGCTTTGGGGGGAACTTGAAGTTGTTCGTGCCTCCTAAAAACGACGCTCGCACTCTCGCATATGCCCACGGGTCGGTAGAATGGAAAGTACATCGAGAAGGCGATATTGCCACAAGACCACAGTGTGACCACAGTCTAGGTTCAGGTTGAATTGTAGCTGTAAGCCAGCTCTCTGCAGAGACTCCCATCATACCAAGGCATCTTTGTTTTGGGAGCCCGAACGAAACACTCTATATCATTGCCGCAGTTGTACGTCTAATGGCATGACAGGATGAGTATCAGAGTCAACTTTCTTCGCTAACATGTAACGTCACAACTTTGCAATGGCAATGGCCATAGCCATCTGTAGGTCACACTGTTGCTAACATCACCGTTACTTCCTATGCAAGTCTTAGTACCACCAGCAAGAAGCTCCTCAGCAGCATTACCCTGTTGGAATTATGACCATTGCAAGTACCATCACTGCCGTTATTGTGCTGGTTCTTCCTACTCCTGTCGCTGCGGCTAATGAAATCATACCTTCCATTCTCTCGGTCAGGTTGATGTGCATGCATGCGAAATCTCCGAGTTAGCACAACTGACGCTTGTAACTTCTCTTGTTCCCGCTGTCTCAATAACCATTGTTGCTTCTTGTGTTTTACTACTACCCGTACTACGAGTACTACCAGTACGACTAGTACGACTAGTCCGACTCGTACGACTAGTTTTAGTACGACTTGTACGACTTGTACGACTCGTACGACTAGTACGACTAGTACGACTAGTACGACTAGTACGACCAGTACGACCAGTACGACTAATACTAGTACTAGTAGTACTGCTAGTACTGCTAGCACTGCTAGTACTAGTACTAGTACTACTAGTTCTACTAGTTCTACTAGTTCTACTAGTACTACTAGTACTACTTTTTTTTTTGCCTCTTGCATGGCTGAATGTCACGAAGCAAGGTAACAGGTACATAGTGTGTTAATTCACCGGTCCGTTTCACCAGAGTTTGTCTCCGGACAACCGTCTCGTGCATTGCAGACGCTAGTACTACTAGTACTACTAGTACTACTAGTACTACTTTCACTACTAGTACTACTAGTACGACTAGCACTACTACTACTACTACTACCACTACGACTACTACTACTACTACTACTACCACTAGCACGACTAGTACTACTACTACTACTACTACAACTACAACTACTACTACTGCTACTACTGGTACTACTAGTAGTACTAGTAGTACTAGTACCTAGCACAAGTAGTAGTAGTACTACTACTTCTTCTTCTCTACTCGCAGCAGCAGTAGAAGTGTCAGCAACAGTAGCCGCATTCTGTACATGAGTGGCTGCATGCATGTCCGGTATGCGTGCATGTGTATGCACGTCCGTATGTATGTGTGTATACACGCCCGGGTGGTGTATGTACCTGTGTGTAACTACATCTTGCAGCAGATGGCCATCTCGCATCAATCAGTCGGGCGTGGCATGCTAGCGCCAACACGGTTCTACATTGTCCATGGTGGGACGATTTTAGGAATGCAACAATGCGTCATCGTGGTCTAGTGGTGAGCATTGAACACCATAAAACACTAAACCCGAAACACTGATTTCCATCAGGCCGGGCTTCAGGAACATTTCCTGAGCGGCCATGCGTTCGAATCGTCGTGCAGGCTTGTGGTTTGGGTGCACTGGTGTTGGCTTGGTGCTAGGGGAAAAGACAAACAGCACAATCACGGTTTCCCGGTGCCTCAACCTGCATCTTCAGCAAATTTCCGCGCCATGCCGCAGCCAAGAATGCATACATGCCAAAGCAAATATATCCTAGCCTCAAGGACCCCTGATCAAGACGACTCCAGGAGCAATGACTGGCTGTTAACACTTTGGAACTACTACAATAACGTCCAAACAAAGCGCTGACCACGAAACACAAAACGTGGAACCCTCGACAGCTCAAGCCGTCTGCAAGCGGCTGATGTCTCGAGGCTGATCGCCAAAATATCGCCACCATGCGACCAGTTCCCACAGCCATTTGCCTGCGGTTTGGGTCGTTTTCAGTTGCTTTGGCATATCTGCGAATGTCTGTCCGTACGTCGCGCAGCAGGTACGCAGCCCGACTACCACTAATACTACTACTCCTCCTCCTGCTGCTGCCACTGCCACTGCCAGTGCCACTGCTACTGCTTCTGCTTCTGCTGCACCTACCCCTACCCCTACCCCGCTACCCCTACCCCTCCCTGCGACTGCCACTGCTGCTGCTCCACTCTGCCGCAACTACTTCTACTACTACAATTACCTCTACCTCTACCTCTACCACTACCACTACCTCTACCACTACCACTACCACTACCACTACTACTCCTACTCCTACTGCTGCTACTACTACTACTACTACTACTACTACTAGTACTAGTACTAGTACTAGTACTAGTACTAGTACTAGTACTACTACTAGTACTAGTACTAGTACTACTACTACTACTACTACCTACTGCTGCTGTCACTGCTACTGTCACTGCTACTGTCACTGCTACTGCCACTGCTACTGTCACTGCTACTGTCACTGCTACTGTCACTGCGACTGCGACTGCTACTGCTGCTGCTGCTGCTACTGCTACTGCTACTGCTACTGCTCCTGCTCCTGCTCCTGCTCCTGCTCCTGCTACTGCTGCTGCTGCTGCTACTTGCTACTACTTGTACTGCTGCTACTGCTGCTGCTGCTATTACTTTACCACTACTACTACTACTACTCCTACTCCTGCTCCTGCTGCTGCTGCTGCTGCTACTACTGCTACTACTACTACTACTACTACGACTACTGTTACTACTACTCCTGCTAGTGCCACTGCTATAGCTGCTGCTGCTACTACTACTACCACAACTACTACTACAACTACTACTACTACTACTGCAGGATAAATACAGGCCGAGAAGCGAACACTGCGCCACGGGTGCCGGCCCTGACTCTCAAGCAGACGCCACAATTCAGCATCCGTTGCCTTCGCAGGCTCCCCTCTCCTTGAGCAAAGACATCTGTTTGGATTTTTGCCGAAGTCATGATAACCCGGATCTCTCTTATGACCTAAACCCTATATGTAGTGGGTGGATACGGGCAGATGCTGACATGACCTGAGCAGTGATTAGCTCTCCGGGTTGCCTCTCGCGACACCTGACTGGATGCTTGCAGATGCGAACTTTTTTGACTTTAGACAAGATGAAAAAAGTTTTTTGCATTTTTCGTCTGCACTCCGTCTGAGCTGGACAGAGTAGCTCCATAACGACTTGGCTCACAAGCTAAAGATGCTAGCTACGACAACGACGACAATTTTCATGAACGCGAGCATGTTTTTATGACACTCGCACTCGAAGGCTTATTCGAGACGTTCGAGGCAGCATGGTCATCATCGTGCGACGACGAAGCACAGGCCATCGCCATGAACATGTGCATGACCATCATAGGTAGCAGTGACAACGAGGAACAGGGTTATGAAGAGGATCTCACTGGTTACAAACGACGATGACGACAAAGACGACAACAACTACAGCAACACTGCTTAGTTCTCATTCCAAGAGGCGTATTCATGAGGTGGAGGCGGGTGACGGAGTTGGGGTCCTTCTCGACCAGCTCCGATGGATCTCCATAGCGCATCGCTGACCCGATGCCCCGCCAGAGGCCAGTGATTTGACGCAAAGAGCCCCGGACCACCTTTTGGAACTTCAGCGCTTTTTGGGTCTATGTTCTGTGTACACACATATATATATATATGTATATCTGTGTGTGTGTGTGGATGTGAGTGTGCGTTACATCTCTATTTGTGTGCTAAACCAATATGGGAAAACAATATATATATATGATAAATGCGGGACACCATATACATACATACATACATACATATGTAAGTATGTATATATATATATATATATGTGTATGCATCTGCATATGTGTAAGGTGTGTGTATATGTATAAGTGTATGTATATTTGTATGTATATGTATTGTACATGTATATGTATATGTATATGTATATGTATATGTTTTGTATATGTACATGTATAAGTATGTGTATGTGTATATGCATATGTATATATGTACATATGTAAATATGCCTATGTGTTTATATGTATATATGTACAGATGTATACATATATATATATGTATATATATCTCTACCTAAAGTATATGTATATGTATATGTGTGTATATGTGTCCACGTGTATATGTGTATAGGGGTGTGTGTGTGTCGGTATAAGTGTATGTATATGTATGTGAAAACTACATATGTTCATATATACATACGTACATATATATATATATATGTACATTCATATATGTGCGTGTGCATGTATATGATGCATATGTATGTATATATATATGTGTGTGTATATATATATACATGTGTGTGTTTGTTTGTTTGTAGATAAATATTTTCAAGCTACACCGAATACACGTTGTATAGCATCATGTATTGGAACGGGTGCGTCTTGAGTTTGGGACTTGGGACTTTGTGGATGTGAGGACGACAGCCTCAACGGCCTTCGGGTATATGAGGCTTGGCGGTTTATTATCGAATAGTTAGATTGAAGCCTCTGACAATCCTTCACAGTCGAAACATTCCCCCAATGCCCAAAATCCCAACCACCCCCCCCCCCACTCTTGTTCTTTTTGCACCAGAAGTGCCATAAGCTTGCACACTAAAATGCTAAATCCCATATCCTGAGGCACAGCTGGGTCAACAGTACTGCAAACCTCATTGCACGAACATTGCTAGCAGCTTGCATCCCCGCCATAACTGTACGCGTATCCACCTTCGTCACGTAATGATCCGTCGAGTCCACTCCCGGGTTGACGACCTGCACGACGCCTGCCTGGCTCGAGCATTTCAGGATTTATGCCCGCCTGGTTTAGGGATACCCGTACCCGGGATCGGGATGTAGGGTGCGGGGCTTCGCAGCCGGAACCTGCAAAGGTCTGGGATTTGAGTTTACATGGTAACCTTGCAGCTCCTTGAATTCGACGCTTGGCCCCGAATGCTAACACCCCAGCCTCAACCACGAGCCTGATGGTTTCAAGTTTGAGATGCGGCTTGGCTGTTGAGCCTGCTTGTCTTGGGGGATTGGGATCCCGAGCTTTCAAGAAGGCTCACGCACGACAGGTCATGAGCCTATCATGGGGAAGGGGGTGAGACCAGGATCCGTCGAATCCAATGATCTCAGAAACCAGGTGGAAGATAAAAATGTCGTTGGGAACACGTTAGGAACCTGCGAAGGACTTCGGCACGAGGCTATCAATAGGTCAAGCAAGCCGTACGAGTCTGGATGTAGCGTCCAAGGTGCACCTCCTGTGATCGTGAATTCGAATCTGGTTTTCCATCTCCAATACTCTTGGGCTTGGGTCCGTGGGGCAAGTCCGAGACAGCAAGAGCTTTTCACATAGGAGGGATTTGCACTGAACAAGAATAGCCGTGCCTGTATATTACAGAATATAGTTGAATACGCAACGCCCGAAATCCAAATGGACCCCTTACGACCAGCTTTCTAAAAGGTACTGCAAGGGAACCCTGTGGGTACTGTGAAGGTACTTTGAGGCACTTTGAGGGTCCTATACTGTCCCGAGGCCCAGCCTTGTTATCCGGCTTGCTTCTGTGTGGCCGCAGCGCCCGCATTGCTGCTTGCACGACGCCTTGGTCTGGCTAACATGGAGACCTTATAAGCATTATTTGGACGAGGGTGTATTCCGACCCCTGCAGAAATATCCTGCAAACGGAAAACTATCGCATCTATTCGTGGCTGCTTTGGGCTTAGCCGTCCAAAGAAAAAGACGGGATCCATGCTCCCTAGGCCCTACACCTGGAGAAGGAGGCATGCTTGAACGGGCTCTCGATCCCAGGCTGGCGCAGGGCTCTGCTTCCGGATTCCGGGTTAGGGTTTCACTTCGAGGTTTTTTGGGTTGAGCCTGTCTGGACATGCTCAAAGATCATGGCTGCATAGAAGCGCGAGCGACAACAAGGCGAGTCCAGGAGATGCCTTTGAAACAGTGAGGCTGCAGAGTGATACCGGTTGAACATGGGCTCCCCTATCCATGCCCCCGTAGCGTCCCATACCCTTACGAAACCGGACAAGGCGCCAATATCGCTGGTCGGCCTGGAGCCGGCTGTTTTTGGAACCGCTGCTACACTTATTATGTCAAAACTCCTTTGCTGGTTTATTGGCATGTCATATGACTGCTCAGTTTACTGTTCGCAGCGAGCATGTCAGCGATGTTTGGCCCGAGGCTGAAAGGTTTCACGAAAGCTGTCGCTTCGACTCTTGATCAATCTCCAGCGTTCTGCATCTGCAAATCTACTCCGCACCACTCGATGTTGCCGAAGACTTCCTTCGGATCTCAAGAGCCCAAGAACGGAATGCCCTCTAGCCTGAGCCCCCGTGCCCAACCTTCGTTCGGCGATAATGACGGAGCGGAGCATGGGTAGGTCGATACCCTCGTTGAAAACTTTCACCTCTGGGAAGCTGTCACAGGATCCCAAAAGGACTGTCAGAGGGTTTGGGGGTTCGGGGAGTCGGAGTCATGGCCTAGGGCCTAGGTTCCCTCACACTTTGAATCTCCACAAACATCGATAGTACCCTCTGACACCCACGAAGTTCCTCTACACCCTGGGCCACGCGGGAAGACTTTGGGCCCCGGCCGTGCAGAGGACCTGTAGCTCTCCATCCTCGAAAGCTTGGCGGTGATACTTCCGAAGGTTTCTCCCGTCCTGCAGCTGTGTTTTGACATCCTCTCTCCCTCTCTCCCTCCCTCTCTCTCTCTCTCTCTCTCTCTGTTTGACGCATCTCGCTATTGACACTTGCTCAAACCCTACAGCTCCTTGTGGCTCACCACAGCAGACGGGACGTCATTCGCATTCAGGATGTCGCAGAAGGTTTTTGCATTCTCGATGCGGTTGAAGAGGATGAGCATGGGAGACCACTCTGCCTTCTGGAACATCCCTCTGAAATCAGGGCCTCTGTGCTAGACTAGCTACGTGATGCTCCCCCTGTGGATATTGTTGTTTGCGTTGGTAAGAACGCTGTGCCCCCGTCTGCCTTCTTCTCTTTCACAATTTTGGCCAGTTTTGCGTACTCCTCTTCCTTGGATCTTGCCACCAGGGGCAGGATGAAGCTCTGCATGTCACAAAGATATCCATCCTTCACCGCTTTGTCGAAGCCGTAGCTATAGTCCACCTGACTGCTTTGTTCAACCACTACTCAAGCAGTGCTCCTGGGACAGCCTGTGGTTTCCGGAGCATTCGACATGAGGCAAATGAAGTCATGGTGCATTGCAAGAGTACATACGCCAGTTAGCATGCAAGGAGGCGATGTTCCATAGCTGCCAAGGCCGAAGCTGGGAGGGTAGTTCTCTCTCCTAGCAAGGGCTTTAGGTGGATCCATCACTGGTCGCGCTAACCTCCTGTTCGATATTCCCTCCTGCTTTCAGTTCCTTCCATGCCGTGTACCCAACACCCGGGCAAGACCCCGACTAAAGATAAACTCCCACGAAATACCAAAGCCGTTAAGCTCTGAAACTTTCCCAAACCTGACAAGCAGTGGCCCACTACACCTCCCAACCCAACACCCAGAACCTAAAACACCAAAACCCAAAACCCAATCCTCAAAGCCCAACATCCCAAACCGCACCTCGCTTGCCCGGAAGGTGGCCGAGAAGTCACCCTCAAGGTCTGCGCGGATCTGAGCTCCACACATCGGTCGGGCGCGGACATCCGGGCGAGGTGTAGGGTTTGGGGCTTGGGCTTTGAGGGTTTAGGAAGTTTAGGTCTGTTGGTATTGCTCATTTGCTGCCATAACTTCTTGATGATATTCTGGACTTGTGCATAGTATTCGTGCACAGGGGCCGGCTCATCTTCTCTACAACCCTTGAATGTTGTCATCCCAGAAGGGATACGTTGGAGTTGTGGGATTCAAGCTTCAGGATTTAGGCTATCCAGCTACTGTAATCCTTGCTTGTTCAACCGGCACGGTTTTTCGGCGTGTGTCTTTGCGGTTTTGTGCGATCAGCGCTTACAAAACTACCTGATGCTGAAAATATTTGTATTGTATCAGTCAGAAATTACAACAAGAAAAGGGTGCTCGGTGGGACGTGGCAGCCTGATGGCGCATGACATTGGTGAACATTCCCTCACCCTCCGTGTGATGAGCTTCATCGATCAACTTCACAGCGAATCCTTGCCCGCGAAGACGGCAAGCACTGTTGAAAACGCAAACCTTGGCTGATCGGGGTACCCTGTAGCAATCTTGCAAGGCATCCTTACCTTCTCGCAAAGCCAGAACCTCAACGGCAAGCACATCATTCCAAGCATCCAAGACACAACCACAGACGCTGATCTATCTACCCTGGCAAAACCATCACCCACTATGCAGGTATTGAGCCCGCACTCGGTAAGCTTCTGATGGGTTTGTTCTGCCAGCGCCTTCCAGGGGACGAAGATCACAATTCGGGCCAATGGCTTCTGTCGCAAAGTGCGCTGCGCAATCATGGTGTAAATCGCCGTCTTGCCAGTTCCTCCCGCCAGCTGGAGCCGCATGGGCCTGCCCTTCTCTTGACGAATGGCCTTCGCAGACTGGAAAAAAAGGTTTACAGCCTCCTCCTGGTAGTACCGAGGCTGTCGCCCAGCCAAGTCGTACCTTGGCCCAGGACGTTGGAGAGTCGCCACTGGTGGCATATAGGAGGGCACCTGCGTCAGAGTCAGGGTGCTCCATTGGCACAGGGTGCCGAAGGCACCGAGCAGGAGAAGCACCGCAATGGGTTTGCCTCTAGGCACAAGCCGCCAGTGCCGCATGGCTCGCGTTGATCCAAAATCGTGCCTTGCACCCTCTAGTGCTACTACTGAACATAGCCACAGTCCGTCCTGGAGGGGTTGCCACATAGAACTCAAGCATCGGGATAGACAAGTTGGGGCTTTGGGAAGGGCGCCATGGGCATCTTGTTTTTCACAACCATTCATTTCGCCTGCGCCTTCATGACGAGGACTAGCTGCTGTGGGTACTACGACTACCGTCACCAAAACAATCAACCTGGACTGTCTGATGTTCTTGTCATCTTCATGATCATGAGCATTGTTACTATCACTGGTGATGACATGGCTAGATACTTGTACTATTGCTCCCCCCTCTTACAGGAAGCCCGAGGACTAGCTTCAACGCTTGCGAACCAAAGCCGCAATCAGCAGATCAGCACTCATCTACTACTCAGGGTCTGCAGCCAAATCCAAGCCCTAATCTCACCCAAACCTGGTACATACGGATACTGCTTAGAGCGAGCACTCCAGGAGTAAGAGCCTAGGCCTAGGCGAAAGCGAGGGGGGCCATGCCGAGCTGCAGCTCTCCAAGCAAGTCCCTTGCACCGACCTTCCAGCGTTCAGGGCTTAGCACACTGTATCCGAGCAGGCTGGCGGCAAGCGCGCAGGGTTTTTGGCTCTGGGGTGGTGTAAAGGCTGCGGCAACGGGAGCAGAAATCGCGTGGCAAAATTCCTGAGGCTTCACAGCCAAGCCTGAGCCTTTGACCCGGAAACAACCCGGAACCCGAAATTTCCTCTCTGGACCTGCTTCCTGCATCTTATCATGTAGATCACGCAGAAGAATGTTAGCTCCCACCTGCGTAGGGTCAAAGGCAATGCGGAGACGTTGCTCCACGCCTTCGGGCTTCGAAGAGTGAGATTGGGATTCGTTCGGAGGTACATTGTTTTCATGGAGTCGTGGAGCTCTATGAAGATGCAGCCTCCAGGCATAAGCACCTGACGACAGTGCGAATACGCCACGGACCCAAAGACGAGCCTGGCAAGCATTCGAGGACCCCTGGCAGCCTCGTGATTTCCAGTTTGGCAGGGTCGTTGGATCAGAAGGTCGGGCTTATGCACCGGGCTGAATGGTCCAGTCTGCCACTGCTCACACAACTGCAGGAATACGGGCCATGCTTCAGCCACCGCCTCAGCAGCACCTTGGCGGCAGAGGCCACATCGTAGCCTCCGAAAGCTTCCGAGGCTTCGGGGCGGAGTCGCATCGTGTCGCAGGGGCCGGGAAATTTGAACTCCCATAGCAGTTCTGCCACTTCGTTTCTGGCGAGTGTAACAGTATCAAGTGCAATCCTCGAGGCTCCGCAACTTCAGCACTCCTAGCCAGAACCCTGAAAATGGAGAAACCGTGGCCTTTTCCTTCGCTCCCGGAGACTAGCAGGTCCAGCGACATCCGCCCTCCCGGCGATGCCTCACCTCACACTCCCTTTCTACCCGCACACACCAGTGAGGATGTGCAAACATGCTCTGTCTGTGTCTTTACTTGTGTGCTCGGGTGCACGCGTCTGTGCTCAAGGTTGTGCGCAAGTGTGTGTACAAGCGCATCTATATGTAGACACACACATACACACATACGATCATCATATGCAGAGTGATTTGGAAACAGAGAGGCTGAAGTCTTAAAAAAGCATGGAAGGCTGGAGCAACTGATAACGAATCTCGGCACACTCAACGAGGTGCAGCAACGGTACACATGGCCGGCGTGATGTAAGCTAGTCACCTGCAAAGCCAGGAAAGCTTATCAATACGTCGAATCTTGCAAAGTCCTACGCAGAAGAATCACTTTTTCCCGCAAAGTCCGGAAATCGACACCCAGGCTTGAAATCCTACACCTCGAACCCAACCACGGCCCAGTGACAGTCGAGAACCTGGAAGTCTTCCAGCACTGACGCCTCGAACAAGACAGAAGTATGCGGGAAAAATAGGAGCACTGGTACCTTGATTAGGGTTCCTTACCATGAAGATCCGTCTTATTACTTTCTATATTAGGGTGCCTCAGTTTCTGGCATCTATCGTGCGAAAAAATCCTTAGGTGATAGCACTTATGGATACACCTCGCAGCTTCTGCCACTACACTCTAGCATGGGATAAGCCTCATACGACAAGGCTTTCGATGTTCAACATCGAAGGCATGATGTTGGTCGGCCGGCGTTGTACTCTGGCCATGCATATGATTCGGCAAATTAGGCTTTCGTTGGCCCTCGCTCTCGGCGAGGTCAGGCGAGGCGAGGTAGGGGGGGGGGGGGGCACCAGGAAGGATCCTTTGAGGCACAGGAGGTGCCACCCCCCAGGGGNGGGGGGGGGGGGGCACCAGCAACGATACTTTCAGTCACAGAAGCTCTCACTCACCAGGGTGTAGCACTGCCCTGAAGCACTTCACCTCCCGCCGAACCGCGAGAGACTGCATTGCCCGAAGGGATTGAGGAGAGCTTGCAATAGTGCTGATATGGAAAAGGGAAGAATGTTTGTATTGCCTCGAAGCCGATGTTCTCCACCTCGTCCTCAGCTTTGGCACTGAATCAGGGTGCACGACCCAGCATGAAGGCATATTCTGGTAGCACTGGCAAGGACAAGGAAAGTCGTTCGGTCCCTACGACCTGATCAGTTGAACTGAGGTACCTCCTGCTAGGTCGCAAAAGCTGTGCTCCGGACGACTTCGACAGTGACCCCTCTATGGTTCTGGCGGGTATGCCGCACCAATTACTAGCTCACCTTCACAGCTTCGCACTTCTCCTTTGCCGATCCCAGAAGAAGCGTACCAGCCCCTAGGTAGTTGGGCCTGAAGCACTCAGACCTCAAAACTCTGCTCAGGTGCGCAGAGATCTTGCACGCCTGGCCCAGCGCCAGATCCTCCACTGTAATCGATGGAAGCCCGCGAGTTGATCAAGTCGACCTCTGCAGCTCTTCGGGTTGGGGCGGCAGATATAGGATATCAGACGTAAAGTCTGAGATCCAAGATCTAAGATTTAAGATCTGATATCTAATCCTGTGATAACGAAACAATGGAGTAACATTTTCAAAGGCAGTAAGCACAAGGAAGAGTCATCATTATGCAACCTCAAGATTGTACACCCAAGACCAGCAGCAAAGTGCGAAATTGCACCTGTCTCTTGAAAGAGATTGCTGAAAACACACCTTCATAACTAAATAACTCCATATACGACAGTGATTCTCTAAGAAACTGATCACTACTGAACGCCATGTAAAACTCCTGCTACAAATAGCATCAAGACTTTCTGCATTCTGGTTCAGTGCTTAAGCGTTGGTTTCGGCAACAAAGCATCATCGCAAGATGAGAGGGCTTGAGGTGTTTAGTTGTGACATTACTTACCTGCTGCGGATGGCTTGGACGGATTGATTCACACTGGAAGGAATTCAAGCATGGTTCACGGATACAGACAAGGCGGACACATGTACCTTCATGACAAGACATCAGAGCAAGTCCCGCAAGCTAGGCTTAAAGAACAAGGCGACCAACTCGGCAGTTCCGTTCTTTGCGGCCGCGAGATTCGCGATTCTTCGGGCGCCGAGCTTGGGTTTGAATGGTTCACATTGGGGTTCCATGACCTGCTCTTGTTTCGATAGCCGAGAAAGCTCTAAGATGGAGCGCATGCACACAGAATACTCACCTCGGGCCAAAGTCACCTGAAGGCTTTAAGTCCAGAGTGGTCTAGAGTTTCATGGTGGCTGTCCAGAAAGCATCCCCCACAGCCCCAAAGCAAAGTAGCCGAGCCTGGCAGCGCTCCACGAATTCTAGCTGACCCAAGGCCCTGACCAGGCACGTCGGCTCTGGGTCTCTTCGGTTTAAATGGCTGAGCATGCCCAGTGCTACTTCCAAAAACGACTCCTGCCTAGATTCGTCGATATTGGATCGCCAAATGCAAACTGCAAGGCCCCGTCCTCTCCACGGCGGAGGAGCAGTTCGAGCAAGTCATGCCGGTCACTCGCAGCACGGCACGCCGGCAAGCACCTGAGCTCTGAATTCAGCCCGCCCCTCTACTGCGTCTTGCTGCAGGAAAGTGCTGCTCTCGACACCTTTTAACTACCAACAGAGATGCTGCAAAATCTAGGCACTGCAAGCCTAGTTGATACGCTGTAAACGGAACGCAGAAAATGATGCAACACCCAAAGGAGCCCACTTGACATGCCGAAAAAACCTAGGGAACCCAAAAGGAGCCAACCTGAAATGCTGTAAAAACCTAGGCAACCCACTGCGACACCCTTTGGGTTTTAGAAAATATAGCGGGCCCGGCGCGCGCAGAAAGGTTTGTTGGTGGTCCATCAGCAGGGGTATACGGCCGCGTTTGCCTTAAAAATGAACGAAGCACGTCCTCGTAGCCCGCTCTATCGGAGCCGCTACAACCCAGTGGATTTATCTTACATCACCCGGTAGGAATATGCATCACCCCATGTAGACGCTGCGTCAGAACAAATATACATCAACGGCGAAATTATGCATCAGGGAATACGAATCCCGATGTAGACGCCGTGTTTGCAGCANAGCAGCAGTGAAGAACGTGCAGAATCCTCGCATATGTGGCCGACGCCAGGTCTTGAGTGCAATTATGACTCTTTTTCGTGTATATGCACTGCCTGGCACTGCCGTTACAAACAGCAATTGCCAAGTAGACGCTGTTTTCAAGCCCCTTCGTGGACGCTGTTTGCAGTCTCCGAGTCGCATAAGCTCACTTGTCAGGACTACAGCGCCTCAAAGTGCTATGTCCGTAACGCACCCACGCGCGAGGGGAGAGTTGTTGATTCCCGACCAAACAATGTGACCGAGACTCCTGTTCGATAGCAACAGCTGATACAAGAAAAGCTTCTCATGAAACCAGCAAATCCTCCTCCTGCTATTCCGCACCACTAGCATGGCAAAACCAGCCATTCCCCATGACCTGCGAGCTACAGCGTTCGTGGGCGAGTTCTTTGTGCACAGTGGCAACAAATCAAGACCAGCAGTTCCCCATGTGGACGCCCGATTTCGCAGGCATACACTCAAGGAACACATCAGTCGCAGCAAATCAAAACCAGGCATTCCCCATGTAGACGCTCGATCTCGCAAGCACCCGACCAAGGAAGTTGGAACTGAAGCTCTTGGCCGCCTTCACGGGAATGCTTGGTACCCGCCAACTAGACGCTGGTCGAGCAGCTAGTTTGCTAGATACTATAAAACATACAGACTGGCTTGAATCCAGTTTCCGCAAGTAGACGCTGTGCCATGCATAAAAAAGCCGCGCGATGCATGATAAATCCACCCCTTGCATATATTACTCTTACGATTGAGGCTATTGGCTATTGAGTTTCCAACTTTGGGGCTTCTACTGTAAGCACCTGAATCCTGACGTTTCAATACCGTCAACTACACGACAATCCTACAGCCAGATCTCTCAACCCCAAACCCTAAACTCTACAGTACGCCTTAAAACCTGAAGTTCGGAAGCCCTGAACCGGGCAAGCTTACATGTTTTGGTACAACAGACCCTGGAAAACAAAAAAGCTCGCAGGTTACTAGCCCTTCAAAGCCATCTGTAGTATGAAATTAGATAGGCCACCAAATCACTGAATCCTAAACCCCAAACCCTAAACCCTTAAACTTTAAACCTCAACCCTAATTAAACCCGCAAAGCCCTTCAAAACCCTAACACCCCTTAACACCCTCCGAGAAAATACATCCCAAAACAACCCTCAAACCAGCAAAGGGAAACTCCTAAACCCTTCAACCCTAAACCCCTAGACCCAGCGCGCACAGCGTATTAATTAGGAATTGGTTTTACTGATAGTCCGTTGTAGAGATCCTTGCGTGCATCTCGCCCGGATCGTCCGCAGTGACTGCTTGCATAAACCCATAAACCCCTAAACCCTAAACCCTAACCCCTAAACCCCTAAACCCCTAAACCCCTAGACCCTATACCCTAAAGGAGACCTCGGGAAGGAGCACCGGCATGTGGATGCCAGCTCTTTGCAGCGCTTCCGCGGCCGCCTCGCGGACATTTCTCTGCGGAAGATGTGGCTGGTTTAGGGTTTGGGGTTTTCGGATTTATGGCTTAGGGTTTCATAAGGGATGGGGTAACTTGGGTTCGGGATTCTAACTTTGGATTCAGGGTTTAGGGTTTATGGGTTGAGAGTTTAGGGGGTTTGGGGTCAGGGCCGCTTGGGGTGCAGTTGTTCAGGGTGTTCAAAACTGTCTACTTAGAGGAGAGGGACATGTCGGAAGTAGAGGAATAACCACAAGGAAAGAAGGACGGGAAGCACCATCCAAAAAGCATAATGTGGGAACCTGATTAAGAAACCTAGGGCCTTTATTAGGGTTCCTTATATGAATCCTAGTAATTTGGGGTTTATAGGCCCAGGGTTTCTTAATCAGGTTCCTACATTAACATGAACCTTCAACCTCCGAGCCCATAACCCGAAATTCTCAAACCTCCCGCCCTGACCTCTGAGAACCCACAACCCTTAAGCTTCAATTCAACCGTACATTCTGAACCTTAAACCTTCAACCCTAAAGCCATGACAGCCATGAGCATTAAGCATCCGTCCTTCAGCGGCTGATCTGAACCTGCGTCGACTGGATGCCGAAGAAGGACTTCCTTCCGGAATTGGTTCCAGGCTTGGGGGTTTAGGGATCTAGTGGTGTAGGGCTGAGGCGTTGCGGTTTCCGGATCTAAGGATTTGGGCTTCTGACCCTTTGACACGATAGGAATTAGGGCTGCTGAGCCTTTGAAACGGTAGGAGTTCGAGGTTCCACGGATTGGGCTAACTCAGAGGTCTAAGCAATGAGACCTTTAAAAGCCTGCGATGGCCGTGGATTCCTCAAGTCTAAGTTTATGGCTGGAACTTGTGTGCCTTTCCAATAAAAATGCCTACATTTTTAGAAGGGCACGTCATATCCAGAATCAATGTGCAGAAACTATAGGAGAGGCCGAATCAACATTTAGATAGAGGCTCTAACCCGCACAGGTCCTATAATAACAATAGTAATGGCAACAATAATAGTAATAACAATGCTAATGGTAATAATAATAATAACAATAGTAATGGTAATAATAACAACAATAGTAATGGTAATAATAATAATAATGATAATAGTAACCCTAAACCCTAAACCCTAAACCCTAAAGAAGAGGCCGGAGCCCTCGCAGGTCCTCAAAGGTACTCCAGGCCTGGCGCCAAACCGCGAGCGCCGGGTGACTGTCCGTAGCAGGGCTTCCCAAGGGAAGCAACGCTGAGAGCCTGAATCTCAAGGGTTTGGGGCTTAGGGTTTAGGGTTTAAGGCTTACGGGTTTAGGGTTTAGGGTTTAAGGCTTAGGAGTTTAGGGCTTAGGGCCTTAGGGTTTTGGGTTTAGGGTTTAGGGCTTAGGGCTTGGGGTTTAGGGCTTAGGGTTTAGGGTCTAGGGCTTAGGGTTTAGGGTTTGCCGTAGAGTGGCGCATAAGTGGAAGTATCTGGCGACAGCGTCATTTCGAGTGCGTCGTCTTTTGACGATTGGCCGTTGGAGCCTGATTGTGGATGGCTCTTTCTTTTAACTCTCCCACCCCACGCCGTCTAAGGCGGCCAGACCACCCAAACCTATTCCTT
>BGNK01003807.1:16070-31184 GCA_003297005.1 Symbiodinium sp. clade A Y106 | reverse complement strand
TTGCAGTGGTTGTGGTGGTGGTTATGGCTGGCGTCGTCGCTGTAGCATCAGTAGGAGGAGAGCAGATAGCAGGAGCAAGAGGAGCAGTCCCAGAAGCAGTAGCGTTTTGTACGGTGCAGAGATAGCAGGCGTCGTCGTCGCGTCATAGATACAGCCAAAGGCGCGTCTCGAAGAGAAGCCGCGTCGCAGGCCAGGGCGCCCCCTTCTCCTTGCCAACAACGCATCGGACCCCATGCTAACATTGAGTCTCCGTCTGCTGCTCTCCGGCGAAAATCAGCGGGATCATGTGGCTTCTCCGGGTGAAGCCCTCTGCCTACTACAGCGGCAGATAGCTAGAATAGGGTTTTGGGGGTATATGACGCTGCACTTATAAAAAAATCCCCAAAACCCTAAATCCTAAACCCTTTTTCAATAAAGAGCCCTAAGATTACACACAGCCTCGCAGAGAACCCTGGGATGCCGCTCCTGCCAGGAAGATGAGGATGCTGACCTGCCGAGCCCGAGCCCTTCAACCCCCACAGCACTCAACCCGGCACCGTTCAGGGGTTTAGGGGTTTAGGGGTTTGGGGGTTTAGGGTTTTTGGGTTTTGGGGGTTTAGGGTTTTTGGTTTTGGGGGTTTAGGGTCTAGGAACCCTGAGACCGGAGTCTTACACCGAAATCACTTGAAGCCATCGACCCCATGTGGAAGTCTCGGACATCAGGGACTCTGAGATGGACCCTAACCCTGGGCATCAAAACAGCCCAAAAGCCTAATATGGTATGGCCTTTGGGCCCAAAAGCCTTAATATGTGAGTCCTTAGATCCCTAAACCCTATAGATCCCTTTAAAGGACCCCTGAAAGATCCCTATATGAGTCCTTAGATTCCTAGGGCAAACGGCAGCAGGACCAACTCTGGGACTCCGAGTTCGACGGAGCCCCCAGAACCCCAACCCAGGGTTTAGGGTATAGGGTTTAGGGTTTAGGGTTTAGGGTATAGGGTTTAGGGTTTAGGGTTTAAGGTTTTGGGCTTGGGGTTTAGAGATCCGTTTCAGAGTCGGTTCCTGAAACTGTTCTCGAAAGGCCACGTCAAAGAAGCATTGGTGTTGAGCTTGAGGGGCTTGGGGTCTAGACACGGGTACACAGATGAAAACATTATGATAAACCGAAAAACAATAGCTGATGGTGCACGCACACACACACAGAGAGAAGTGGCTTTGATATGGTGATGCATCCTTCCTCCGTTCATTCCACAGGAGTCGCCTCAGGCTTTCCCCATCTGCAACGCATGATCAAGGGTGGCTTGGAGTGCTCAGTTCCGTCTCCTTACATGTCCTAAGCTCATATCCGGGAACTTGAACCCCAAACCCCGAAACCATCAACTCAACCTGGAACTTCAATCCCACGACCCAAATTTCAACACAGCCTCCCTATCAAGAAACCCCAAACCCTAAACTCAAGACACATATCCCTAAACCCTAAACCCTAAACCCCTTATAGTACCTTTATAGATCCCTTATAGTGGTCCTTAAAGGAACCCTTAAAGGAAAACCCTAAACACCAAATTCGAGACTTCCCCTCTCTGCCCGAGCAATTGTGCACCTCGTCGCCTCCGACAGAGCCGCTTGGGAGATGTTTGGGACCACCTGTCTGTGCATAATATAGGGGCCTTATTAGAGTTCCCTTTAAAGGGATCCTTGAAGGGGTCTATAAGGGATCTGTAGTAGGGTTCTATAATTTAGGGGCCTTAATAATTAGAATAGGGTTTGAGGGCCAGTTATACGATAATTATAATAAGGAACCCCCGAAATAGTAGGTAATTAATCAGGTCCCTATATTAATGACCCCTTGACGTCCCTCTACAACTCTACTATGAAATACCCTCAGACATGTGTGTATATATATCTACACACACATTTATATGTATGTGTATACATATGTATATATACACACATGTAAAGCTTTTGTAGAATATACCCTCAAACCAATTCCAATTATTCACGCCCCTACACTAACCTGTGCGGTTTAGGGCCCTGAGACTAGATGAGGGTTTAGGGTTCGGGCAACTTAGGAGTTTTGGCAATCGTGCAGATTTCGACCTTGTGGGCGTGGTCGGTTGTACCCGTAGCCTTGCCATTGATGCTACTTACACCATCACATCATCACCAGCATCATCAAGGTCGTCATCATCATCGTCATCACATGGGCAGCAAGAAGGGCCCAGCCTTACTAACCAGGCTCTGGCATAGCAGATCCGGCGCACCACCCATGGCGAACCTGTCGGCCGTGAGTGTGCGTTTGAGGGTTTCGGGCTGGGGGGTGATGGGTTCAGGATCCGGAATCTCCCAGTTCCTAGGGTTTGGGGTTTAGGGTTTAGGGTTCAGAATGTCCGAGGACGTCAAACTTTTCTGAGGACCTGAATGTGGCGAAACGTGGGCTTGGGGCTTGAGGACTGTTCGGGATTCGCGCTTCGGGACTGGTCGCCATGGTCCACCTCCCTGGGCCACCCCCATAATCCTAAAAACTTATGCGTTGAGCTCAACACAGATCCCTGCACTTTAGGGTTTAGGGTACGGTTTAGGGTAATCCAGCAACTACCGAACGTACAAGGCCTCCGCGCCTTTCACACACCTCGGACACAAGGGGGGTGTTCAATCCCGGCGCCAGCCCCTTGTTCCGAATAGTTTCCTAGAAGCCGCCGGCTTAACCCGCAAGAACGACTGATAACCCCCAAGAACGACTGATAAACAGGTCCTCAAAATTCAATCATGGTTCGGTCGGAGGATTGCCAACTCCAGTTTAGGATATCGGGTGTAGCGCCAAAACCCTGAAACTCATCATGGCCCCACCTCAGTGCCGACAGGTACAGTGCCTGCACCTGCAGATGCCTTTCCTCTGCTGAAGAGGAAGGGTTCCAGGATGCGAACGCCAGCATGAACAGCTTCCTCGGCCGGATCAGATGGCCTAGACGTTACGCCTACTGTACATATCACAAATCTGGTAAACCCAACACCCACCCATCCCTCGAGGTCATCCAAAACTCGAGGCTTCTACCCTGCGCTCTCAGTAACAATGACCTTTTGCTTGGCTCATGTTAATGGAAGCTCGGAGTTTGGGGTTCAAGGCTTCGTTCCTGATACTAATTGCAAGATTTTGGGATGGACGATTAGGATCTGTGGGTGTTTGGCTTGTGCAATCGTAGTCTGCATGGAAAAACCTTGGAGCAGGCGACGTCGAGCGAAAGATCGACAGATAGATGGTGAGACGGATATTACGTTGTGACAGAGAGAGAGAGAGAGACAGAGAGAGAGAGAGTGAGAGAGGGAGAGAGAGAGAGAGAGAGAGGGAGAGGGAGAGGGAGAGGGAGAGGGAGAGGGCGAGGGCGAGGGAGAGGGAGAGAGAGAGAGAGAGGGAGAGAGAGAGAGAGAGAGGGAGACAGACACACACACAGGCACACACAGACACATGCACACACTCTCACTCACACGGTATACATATACTATACACATCTAGCATAAACCAACAACAGCACTGACAGTAAAACACAAGGGTTGCAACACAAAACTCACAAGAGAATGCTGACTAGCAGCGAGAGTACTAGCAATGACAAAAATAGTAGTAAGAATGACAAGAATCTAAGAACACAGCAGCAGTGACACGAACCAAACAACTTTGCTTCAAACGAAAAGACATCACAAGCTAAACCCCCAAACCCCGAATTATATGCCCTAAACTCCCTAAACCTGAACCTCAAACTGCTCCAGACCCTAATTTCGAGACGAGCTGCTCGCCGATTGCCGGGTCGGCAGCGCCAGAGGGCAAGCGCCGGCACGCAGACTCCACGGCCCGGGCATAGGGCAGCTCCGTGATCTCCTGTTTAGGGTTTAGGGTTTAGGGTGGTCCATAGGTTTTCTATTTGGAGGCCTCAAAAGGTGGGATGAAGGTGGGTAGGATTGAGGATCCCTTATATAAGGACTCTTATTTTGGGATTACCCCACCTACCTTCATCCCACCTTTTGAGGCCCCTGATCTNTCCCCCCCCCCCCCCCCCAACCATAATAAAAGTGCTGTGTTTTAACATTCTCTTCTTGTTTACATGAACATTTTCCCGAAGGAGACTGACTATAAGTTTGGGGGTCTCCAGGATGCAAGGTTAGGGTTTAAGGTTTAGGGCTTAGGGTCTAAGGTTTAGGGTCTACAGGGTTTAGGATTTAGGGTTTAGGGTTTAGGGCTTAGGGTCTAAGGTTTAGGGTCTACAGGGTGTAGAATTTGTGGTTGCAGGGGGAGAGGAAATAGAAGTCACTAGATAAGCAGTGGCCATTTTAGTGATGTTGCAAGCCCGACTGAAGCACGGCCAGCCGTAGAAAGAACATGGGATAGGCACTAGCTCAGAAACACCAAACCCTATAAACCCTAGCCCGAAGCCCTACACACAAAAAACCCTCTAAAACCTAAACCCGGTACGCCCTAAACCTTTATATAAGGTTCGGGGTTTACGGATCCAATTCCTTTCAAACAGCCAGGCAAGCAAAACCCCCCAAAGTGAGAGAACACGGATGAGTGTGCAAGCAAGTCACCAGCATTGTCGGAGCACCTGCCTCGCCAGGAGGGCGTGCGAGCCTCAGCTAGGGTTTAGGGTTTAGGGTTTCGAGGTTGGTGGCTTGAGAGTTGCGGTATGCTGCGGCTTACCAAACCTGACAAGGCGTCTATAACAAACCCTTACCGTGACCCATATATAGGTCCCTTAAGGAACCCTTCTGAAACCCCAAGACGACCCAAGTAGTAAGTTAGTGTAGGGGCCTAATAATTTCAATAGGGTTTTGGGGGTTCCTTATTCTAATTACAGTATAATTTACCCCCAAACCCTAGTCTACTTATTAGGGCCCGTACACTAGTAAGCTTTTCAAAAGCCACGTCTGATGTTGCACCGAAGAGCATCCACTCCAGAAGCAGAGGCTCTCTCCCTTCCGGCATCTTCGCATTCACAGCAGCGGCCAAAGTGCAGGCCGAGGACCAAAGCCTTTTTGGGTTTTTTTTTGGGGGGGTTATAAACCTATAAGGGTCTCAGACTTTAGGCCTTAGGGTTAAGGAGCTTTGTGGGGTTTAGAGTTGAAGGTACCGAGCTCATCGTCTCAGGGGGAGCGACAAGACTGGAGGGATTTCAGGGTTCAGGGTTGAGGAGTGGGTGTTGTCTCGGAATTGGTCTTTAGGGTGTGTGGGTACATGGATCTTGGTATGGTGGTGCCATGTACTGTACGACAGCTCCTCAAAGGGGCTGAGAATTGAAGCATTCCTGATTTAGAGCCCAGGGATTTAGATCCTGCACCCTGAAGGGTACAGAATCCTTCAGATGATCGCAGCGACGACTGAACTGTGTAGGTTGGGTAGCTCTAGCCAAGATCCCCCACAACCCTCGGGAATTTAGCGAGTCCCAGTACCCGATGAAAAAAGGGGGCGCTAGATGAACTTGCGGCCAGGTTGTGTGGCTTAGGCGTGTTGAAGTGGCAGGTCGCAGTGGTTGTGGTTGTAGGGTTTGGGTTGTCTTCTGCTTGGTAACTTGAAAAGCAGGTGGGGCAAGTGGACACCAAACGGAAAGGATGTGCAGATCCGAGCAGCAAAGCTCGCCAGGGGGGCAATGCGGCATCCAGGTGTGCCAGCTGAGGAGCCTGGGTCAAAAGCAAGTTGAGCTTACAGCCCTTCCGTTGAGCTACCTGTACAGAACGCATAACAACGGCTAGCCGAGTCTTCGCATAGTCGCATGTCTCTTGCTTCTCCGTATCTGTGTCTTTGTCACTTGAGCACCGCCCTAAATCTGAAGCCCTAAACCGACCCTCAACCCCCCAACCCTAAACCTCTTGAACGAACCCTTATAGATCCCTTATAGACCCCTTTCAAGGAACCCTAATATGTGTCTCAGCGTCGATGCTGGAGATGGCCCGCGAGGCGGCTTCGGCTGCAGCGTGGCTCGGCTGACCCTCGGGGAGGCTGGCGCAGAAGGCTCCGAAGAACCAGATCACCACCTCGATGTCCCGGGCCACCTCTTAATAAGGCTTTTGAGGTTTAGTGTTTAGGGCATTGGGTGTTTCGGGCCACCTCTTAAAGGGCTTCGGGTTAGGTCTTTTGGATTTAGTGTTTAGGGCATTTGGGGTTTAGTGCTTTAGGGTTTAGGGCTTACGGGTTTAGGGCCAAGGGTACAAGGCTTTGGGGGTCTAGGGTTTAGGGCATTTGGAGTTCAGGATATGGGGATTGGGGATTTGAGATCTTGAGATAAGGAGGAGCTTCAGGCTTCGACGAAAAGGCCTCGAAAGAGAGGAAGTCACCTTCCTCCTCCTTTACTGCAGAGAGCCGCTCCTGTCTGGTTCTTGGTAGGGAATGCGGGAATGGATTATGGCGACTATTATTGGGGGTTATATAGGGACTGCTATAGGGATCCATTCCCCCATTCCCTACTAAGAACCAGACAGTTTAGGGTGCTTAGGGTTCCTTTAAAGGGATCTATAGGGGTTCCTTTAAAGGGATCTATATGGGTTCCTTTAAAGGGACAGGCTCCTCCACTCTTCGCAAGGGCTCCCAGAGCTCCGCGATCCAGGTCTCTGAGTTGGTCAAGAGCGCCGCCCAGGGCAGCAAGGCTGCTTCCACCTCCTTCCGGGCCCTTTGTAGCCTGGGTTCTTGTTAAGGGATTTAATTGAAGTTACCATAATAAAGAAACCATATATGATTTACTATGGATCCCCGTTATGGTAACTTTAATTTAAGTTACCATAATAAAGAAACCATATATGATTTACTATGGATCCCCGTTATGGTAACTTTAATTTAAGTTACCATAATAAAGAAACCATATATGATTTACTATGGATCCCCGTTATGGTAACTTTAATTTAAGTTGCCATAATAAAGAAACCATATATGATTTACTATGGATCCCTGCTCTGGTAACTTTAATTTAAGTTGCCATAATAAAGAAACCATATATGATTTACTATGGATCCCTGTTCTGGTAACTTCAATTTAAGTTGCCACAATGAAGAAGCCATATATTATTTACTATAGATCCCTAGTATGGTAACCTAAACTAAATTCCTCAGCGAGAACCCAGTAACATCTCCAGAGCCTCTTCATCTTCCGGGAATTCCGGAAGCCGCATGCAATCCAGCAAGGTCTGGAGCAAGAGTGAGAAAAGGGATTTGATGCTGGTGGCCTTACTGGCGCGGAAGAAGGAATAGAAGGACTACTACAAGGGGTTATATAGGGACTTCTATACTCAAAGCTCAAACCCAAAACCCTAACCCTAAACCCTAAGCCCAAAACCCTACACCCTAAACCCGAAACCCGAAACCCTACACCCTAAACCCTATAAGCCCGAACCCCTAAGCATTCGCTACGTCGCTTGGGCCAAGTGGTGTCGAGAGAGCTGCCAGCGGTCATGGGCTCGGCGACTCCGCTTCTCAGGGGGAGGCTGGAAGGCAGCCGCCTGCCGCTGCACGTCGCTGTGATATTATACTGCTGTAGTATATAATGTTACATTTCATTCCTACACGGGTAAAATTTTACTAAGGTCAGGTTAAGGGTTAAACTCCAAATGTCTTTAGAAACGCAGTCTTTGATGGCAAATATGTGGATTAGCTACAACCGAGCCTGCCCAGCATCGTGGAAGCTGAAGGTGTCTGCCGCTCGCACAGCGGCGTGCAGTGTTTCCGCGAAAGCCTGCCAGACAGAGATGGTGGTCTCGACATCGTCAAACCTGGGACACGGGAGTGCACGGTCATGGTTCAGAGATTCTCGTGCCGAAGGCACTTCAACAACCTGACCTTTAAGTATGTGATTTCGCTGAGACACTCCTCCACAGAATGAGTCCCATCCCAAGTCTGCGCAGCTTCACCGAGCAAGGCAAAAGCCTGCCTGGCGATGAGCTCCCAGTCCAGGTCGAGCACGCCCACCGCGGCTCTCGGCCAGAAGTCTTCCGCTAGGTCCACCAGCAAAGGCAGGAGCCAACTTTTCAAGGAGTCCTCTGGAAGCTCTGATATCATGAAATATAACATATAACCTAGGATACTAGTAAAAATACAGTATACTACAATACCTGTACATGTACATACATCGTTTCTATATATATATATACACACACACATAGTATACTACAATATAACAGACCATATGGAGCAAACCTTTCAAGGAGTCCTCTCGAAGCTCTGACTCCATGGAGCTGTCCCCTTGGAAGAGGCTGCTACAGAGTGGACCAAGGAGGGCCGCGGCCTCCTTCGGGGCCCCGCGCCACTTCGCGAGTTGCTGCGCCACCTCGGACGCTTCGGCTTTTGCCATCAATGCAGCGCTGCAGAGTGGCTCCAAGTACTGCGCCAGGCACCGCAAGGGCGCTGCCACGTCGCCGGTGGGCAGCCACAGCTGCGCTTTGCGCACGGCCCTGAGCCAGGCACCCAGAATTCGTAGGTCCTGGCTGTCTGAGCCAGCCCCTAGCAGGAAGCCGAAGACTGCGTCACAGGAGCGGAAGAGAGATGCGGCAGCACCCTGCCGCAAGTTCTGGTCCGTAAGTGGCAGTGCCTTGGCATCAAAGAGCAGCTCTGCTGGTAGGACCAGCAGCTCACGCCTCACGGTCGCAGGGAGACTGGAGTTGAGTGAAGCAGCCGCCGCCCAAGTACCCAGCCAAAGCTCTGCACAAGCCAGGGCTAGAGCAAGCTGTTTCCAAACCAAACTTTGCCTGGGTTCTCGCTTAAGTTAAGGAATTTAAATTTAAGTTACCATAATAGGGACCTATAGTAAATAATATGGTTTCCTGATTATGGTAACTTAAATTAAATCCCTCTGAACCCAGTTGCCCATGGGCATGCCCAGTGAGAAGCGACTCCAGGCAGTCTCTCGCAATCGCTCGCGACTCGACATCAGGGAACCAACTCGCGAAGGCACGCGAGAGCCGTGCCAGCGTTTGGGCACAGAAGGCCTGCAGCAGTTCGCCGTCGCAGCTGTGCAGCGGGCCCATCTGAAGCTTCTCGATGCAGATGTGCCATGCCGTGAGCCCTGTCTTCCTAAGCGAACATAAGAAACCTTAGGCAATAACAAAGTCAATCTCAAGACTGTACAAGAAAAATGTTCTGCACTGTGATTCCCAGCTCTCAGGAGCCCTCGGCACTGCAAAACCCCAGAAAGCCAGGCACTTGTCGAGACTCTGAAAGTCTGCGAGCCACTTTCCAGAATAGAGCTCCTCACCAGCATGGAACATAGTTACACGCCTCGGTGCTGTTTCGGTTGTAGGCAGTTGAGTCGCGGGGTTTAGGATTTATGCTTTACGATTCATCGAACTCTGTCGTCCCGAGCGGCTGCTGAAGATGTTTCGCAAGATCCGCAGGCGAGGGCTCTGCCACAAAGGTCTGGGATTGCGTCATGGGCCTTAACCTTGGTTGCCCATCGGGTCTGACTTCAAGCCCTGCACATGGGACTTCCGACGGCACATGAAGAGCTCTAAGTAGTTAGTTCCCAACAACGCCCAAGCAGCTGCAATGACAGCAGCGGGCCTCGAGGTACAAAAGTTAGCAAAATTGATCTGATCTTGAGGCAAAGCGAGCTGCGGAACAGCAACCAAGGCTACTGCAATGTCCGCGACACGCCCGAGGAATCTACCGGAAACAAATTGCCAAGGACTGACAGAGAAGCAGGCTGAAGGATTTCACCTGACTTCCGGCAGCGATGTCACACGATAAAGAACACCGTCTAGCACGGCAGGGTTTAGCATCGTATGTGACACATATTGAATAATACAGCGTGCCCTTTAGAAAAGGTCTGAGGGGTCGGATGCATGGTGCACACTGCTGCCTACTGTAGGGTGCGTCTCCACGCGTAGCCCCTGATTTTCCCCCCTCACGCCGAGTCCGCAGGCACCATGATGCAAAAGACTTGTCTATGTCATATGATGGGCTGAAGCTTGTGAGAATACCCCCTGGTAATGGCGCAGGCTGCCAACCAGAAGCTCGGGAGGCGCCAGGGTTCGGGTTGGGGTTGGGGTTGAAGGTTTAGGGTTTAGGGTTTAGGGTTTAGGGAGTTTGCCAAAACTCATCTCCTCTGGTTCACAGTCCGGCAGGCAGTATTTACCCCTCCACACTCGCAGGTTTGACTCCACAACTCAGACACATGAAGCCAACCTCCACTTTCTTTAAACAGCTGAACCGATGCATAATCCACTTTCGGCCTTTTCAAGACAGAAGCCCCTGAAGAATCCTTCGCTGAGCCCCTTGTGCTCTGAAACGGCTTAGGGTTTAGGGTTTAGGAGAGTCAAACACTTAATCATCGTCTGATTGAAGATCTGCTATCATGGAACCCCTCTTACAAGCCGATGAACATTCCTAACTTTAGAGTCCCTGGCTACACCCTAACGGGTTTAGGGTCTAGGGCTCAGGGCGTAGGGCAAAAAACTAAACTTTACATCATAACACTTTTGCCCGTAAGCATCCCGAATCTGTCTGCGGCTGAGATAAACCCTAAACCCTAAACCCTAAAGCCCTAAACCCTAAACCCCGAAGTTCTAAAGCCTAAAAGCTCCACGCCGTAAAACCACAGAGCCCTAAACTCTAGACATTAACTGGGGAGCCTCAACCATTCTAACAGGGTTTGTCCTATACCGGGTATCACTATAACAAGGAACCACTATTCAGGCCCCTAATGCCGGAACCCGATCCTACGGCCCTAAACCCAAAAACCCCAAACCCCAAACCCCCAAAAAACCCCAAAACCCTAAACCCCAAACCCTAAAGCCCTAAACCTGGCACCTCGTTGTCTCCATGAGGAGCTCTGCTCGTTGTGAATCCACCTCCCGGCGCACCTTCGCGCGCACAGCTGCCGGGCTTTGCTTCTAGGTTCCGTAAGCAAGGCTCTGCAGGGGATCTATATGGGTGTGAGTGGGGGGGCTTGAGGTTTAGAGTTTAGCAAGTTTAAGTTTTACTCATAACCCTGCGTTTTTGCCTCGAAGACATGAACCTTCAAAAGGGGGCCAGGAGACTGCGGCTCCCGGCTCAAGAGCTCTTAGCAGGGCAGTGAGGGATTTATGATGGGGCAGGTGGGGGAGCTATGGCGAAAGAAACCCTAGGCCGAAAAAAGCGCTACACAAAATGCTGTGACGCACCTCCGCCTTGACGTCGAAGGCCTGACAAAAGCTCTGCTAACTCCCCCCCGGAACGGGCTGGAGGGCATTAGGGCCTAGGTATATTTTAGGGTTCAGGGTTCATTGGTGCCCTCTCGGCGGGTGAGAGGCTTCGACTCATTGTTGGATGAGGGCTGAGGGCCAACGAGGCCTCGTTGGTTTGGGGATTTCTGGGTGAAGCTTTGAACCGCGAGGTGTTCTGCAGAGCCTCGAAAGCTTGGGCCATGTGTCGGCAAATTCCGACAGCCGTGACAAACTCGGAACACTGAACAGCCGGAGAATCTGAAGCTTCAATCCGTAAACGATAAACTGGCTAACCCGCAACCGCAAAGCTTAAACCCTAAACACTAGAAGCCCTATGGACTAAACCCGGTTTCTTCGTCCTTTCAGGTCCGAGACCAAGCTCGCAGGAGCCAACAAAATCAAGGTCCGGCTCCCAGCTGGCTTGGAGCTCTAACAATACTGATGATGATGATGATGATAAGAAGAAGAACAAGAAGTGGCTTTAGAAGGCGTCGTACAAGTACTAAAACAATCGTCTTTGTTGCTGCTGTTGTTGCTGCTGCTGGTGTTGTTGCTGTCGGCACAACAGCAACTCACCTTCGTGACTACCCGGAGCCTGCGACGAAGAGCTGCACACCGGAAGGGAGCCTCCTTCCCGCAAGGCTGTCTGTATTCCGCAGCAGACTTCGTGCCACGACCGGTAATTACGGTAAGTTGTGCAGAGAAGTAAACCCTGCGTATTACAATCTATATGGTGCAGCCTCCTCTGGTAATGCTTAATGAGTACAGAACGAACTATATTCTGCTGCACCTATGTCATATATATATATAGATAGATAGATAGATAACCCGGGGGGGTACCATATATATATATATCTATATCTATATCTATATCTATATCTATATATATATCTATATATATATATAGATAGGCGCAGCAGAAACAAGAAAGCCACTGAAGTTCAGTTCCAGATCTCGGGGCCGGCTGCAGCCGTCGTCGCAGTCATATTCGCAATATTTCGCAATCATAGGCGAAGCAGTTTTTAATAATTATAATCATAGGCGAAGCATGAGGAGCTGTAGTAGCGGCAGCAACCAGAGCAGCAGCAGCAGCAGCAGTACCACCAGTAATCGCAGTAGCAGGAGCAGTGGCAAGAGTAGGAGGAGTAGGCGGAGTAGCCGGAGTAGGAGGAGTAGCCGGAGTAGGAGGAGTAGGAGGAGTAGGAGGAGTAGGAGGAGGAGGAGGAGTAGGAGGAGGAGGAGGAAGAGGAGCAAGAGCAGGAGCAGGAGAAAAAATCGGAGTAAGAGAGGCAGCAGCAGTAGCTAGTAGTAATAGTAGTCGTGGTAGTAGTAGCTGTAGTAATAGCAGTAGCAGTCGTCGTCGTCGTGGTGGTCGTAGCAGTAGTTGTAGGAGGAGGCGGAGGAGGGGGAGGAGGAGGAGGACGAGGAATTCGTGGTTTTGCACACTGTAATCCAACCGAGGCCAGATTCAGCCTTTGTTGAACTCTGGTCACGAACCTCCGCATGTCGATAAAAGACTGAATTAGACCCAGGTTCACTATCCTTCTCCGGGATACTGGATACACTTCACTCGTTTGCCCCAAGATGCTGCCCCACAGATGCTAGCGGACTCCTGTGGGTCTCGGCTCATCCAGCGCCTCAACTGAAAAACACGGGTCCTGTGTCGGCTACAGGCTAACTCCCCGTACGGCCCGGGTGCGGGCTCTATGAAACGGAACAATCATGCATCATGGACCCAAACAGGAAGCTTGTCTGCCGCACACACCCCTCCACCCTGTGTGTCTGCCATGCAGGATAAAAGGCTAAGCATCATCGAAATCTCTGAGGCCACGTCTGATGCGAGCGTCTCCGCTTTAGGCACGCCTCCCAGAGAAGTCTTTGCAGAATTGCTTCCCGTTATACGGCTATGACTGGACAGGTATGATGATGATGATGGCGATGATGATGATTGTCATGGTGATGATGATGATGATGCTGGTGCGCATGATGATGAGCAGGAGGAGGAGGAGGAGGACCAAGAGAAGAAGGAGGAGGAGGATGGTCATGATTGGGATGATGATGATGATGAGGAGGAGGATGAGAACGATGATGAGGAGGAAGATGAGGATGAGGACGAGATGATGATGGTAGTGGTGGTGGCAGTGGTGGTTTGGTGCTGCTGGCGCTGCTGTCGCTGCTGGAGCTGGTGGTGGTGGTGGTGGTGGTGGTGGTGATGGCGATGGAGACAGGGTAAACCATGGTCACGATGGTCGATTGGAAGATAAGGAGGGACACCGAGTCGAGGAAGACGGGGACGACGACGCCGACAGCGATAACAATACGTGTTGCTGATATTCCTGTTACTTTCGTTACCATCATCATCAACAACAACATCAACATCAACATGGACTTCGCAGCAACGATCACGGCAGTGATGGTGACGACGATGACATTCGCACTGATGTGGCTAGGATCCGGAGCCATCGTCATAGTATAAAGCTACATTTCCCCATGATCATGTACGGGTTCTAGAGGAACAGGTCATAGTACTGACTATCGAGGTTCCTATGTCCTATGCCCTCTTGAAGACTACCAACATCTGAACCACAAACTTGGAACCAAAGAGCCCCGACTGCCTCCAGCACTGGGCCAGGCTTCCATGCAAGCTCCGGACGCCAAACGAGCAGCAGAGCCCTTGAAATTCGGCTTGGAGCTTATGGCAAAAACCTATCAAACCTTGGCAGGGGTAGGGCATGGGCTTCGGAAGCTAAGTTCAGGATCAGGCCGGTGAGTCGCAGATATTCCGGGGCAGCTTGCTGCTTGCTGCTTCGTGATTTGATCATCGGGAGATAAGGACATGGACGAGCAAGCGGGGCCGAATGGGCGAAGTGTTGAGTTTCGGACTGGTCACTTGATTAGGTGCAGCACCTGCAGGTAACAAAATCAGACTTCTGTCTTCAATACTAGCTACGTTCGGTTCTGCAGCAACAGCGAACTGCAGTAGTGCCCCTCGCACGTGTCCTGCCTCAGCCTACTGCAGGAACGCATTCAACCATCCCAACCAAGACAAAAAAACGAACCTCCTAAAGAGACACAAAAAAGAATGAAATAACAAACAACAAAGAATAACGATGACAATGTAATACTAAGAATACACAGGTCATATTTACATATATATATATACATACATATACATATACATATACATATACATGTACATGTACATGTACATGTACATGTACATGTACATGTACATGTACATGTACATATACATATACATATACATATACATATACATATACATATACATATACATTTACATATACATATACATATACATATACATATACATATACATATACATATACATATACATATACATATACATATACATATATATCAACTATATGAGCCTCGCTGACGACCGTGGGACTTCCGCTGGCCATGTCAGCTGCCTGAACTGGTTTTGCCATGATTGCAAGCAGCGGAGACTGAGGACAAACCAACATGAGAAAGGTCTGCGGTTTAGCGTTTAGGGCTTAGGGTTTAGTTTAGGCTTTAGGGTTTAGGGTTTAGGGCTTAGGGTTTAGTTTAGGCTTTAGGGTTTAGGGTTTAGGGCTTAGGGTTTAGTTTAGGCTTTAGGGTTTAGGGTTTAGGGCTTAGGGTTTAGTTTAGGCTTTAGGGTTTAGGGTTTAGGGCTTAGGGTTTAGTTTAGGCTTTAGGGTTTAGGGGCTTAGGGTTTAGTTTAGGCTTTAGGGTTTAGGGTTTAGGGCTTAGGGTTTAGTTTATGCTTTAGGGTTTAGGGTTTAGGGCTTAGGGTGTGTAGACAGTGTGCGCGCGGTGGGTGCGCCTTTTACTTTAGGAAAAGGGGGCGCACCCACTAATCGCGCGCTTGCGTCAGCATGTAGTCCCACCCCAGCCACCCAAACTATTCTCAATTAGGGTTTAGGGTTCACCCCCCAAACCCCCCTCAAGGGGGGCTTTCTT
>BGNK01003807.1:0-16065 GCA_003297005.1 Symbiodinium sp. clade A Y106 | reverse complement strand
TCAATTAGGGTTTAGGGTTCACCCCCCAAACCCCCCTCAAGGGGGGCTTTCTTGCTCTCTGCTTCCTTTCGCAGTTCAATATATAAGCGACCAAATTTCACAGCAAAGCACAACTGAGACGGATTGGTGTCGGGTTGTGGGTTCTCGCGGCCTGTGACGGCCGCTCGACGAAAAGCAAGTTTCCAACAAACAACCTGGCCCTCAGACCTACTCAACAGGGCAGGGCAGGGCAGGGCAGGGCAGGGTGTGGGTTTGGGGTCCTTTTTTGTTGCCTAACGGCAAAGAAGTCATTCGCGGGGCGGTGTCACTACAGTCCTCGAAAAAGGCTTTACCCTCCCTCACCGTCTTGTCGAAACGCTCGGCCGGGGGCCTCGGTCGGAGCCTCGAGCGCCCATGCAAATGGTCAGCGGCGCTCTCGGCAGTTTAGTTTAGGCTTTAGGGCTTAGGGTTCAGGGCTTAGGGTTTTGTTGAGGCTTTAGGGTTTAGGGTTTAGGGCTTAGGGTTTAGTTTAGGCTTTAGGGTTTAGGGTTTAGGGCTTAGGGTTTAGTTTAGACTTTAGGGTTTAGGGTTTAGGGCTTAGGGTATGGGGTTACGGGCTAATGCCACAACAAGAGAGTTCGAAGGAGGATATGACAGAAGCAAGACGGATTGCTCGAATGCAATGCCTCTTTGCCATCGGAAAGCCCCTAGACATGCCCTGAAACCTCAAACCCATGGGGACATAGTTTAAGGCACAGATACGTGGTTTCAAGTTCAGGGCTTAAGGAGTTTAAGGAGCAGGATTGGTTGACTCTAAAGCAGACATGGAACAACAGCAACAATCTTAATGTGAGGCTGAACCACACCATTTGCTTCCATGAGACTCCGAACAGGATTGACGGCGTAAGACTAATAAGAGCGATGGCAATTTACTACTCGCTACTGTGAGCGTGCTGATACTGAGAGGGAAAAGAGTAAGCATAGAAGGAATGAGACTCATTATACAAAGGCCTTAATGATAAGACTAGCGTATTAGGGTATAGCCTACTACTACGGTCATGTTATTTAACCCCGCTATGTCAAGAATGCCTGGATGCGGAGCTTGACTTTCGCCTTGGGGCTAGATGTGAGGACATCCACCTCGGGCAGCTTCAAGCGCTTTAGGGTTTAGGGCTTTAGGGGTTTGGGGTTTAGGGAATCCAAGTTTGGGGTTGTCGGGTTTCGGGATAGGGTTTAGGGTTCGGGGTGCATGGCTCATTCAGGGGCGTGGGGTTTTGTGTGGTCTACTCTGAACCCTTTTTTGAGCTGAGTCGGACTAGGGGCTCTGTCTTGAACATTGAGGGATCCAACATTGAGGGGGATCCAGGTCCAGGAATTTTGGGGTTTAGGGTTCAGGGTTTAGGGTTTAGGGTTTTAGGATGAGGTTTAGGAGTTGTTGCAGGACGACTGAGGCATTGTAACTAGTTCTAACTCCCTTGTGAAAGCCGGCAAAGGTCTCGCATGTTGATGGGACCCAATCATACAAAGAAGAAGAAGAATTATGTATGTGTGGATGTATGTAGGTAGGTAGGTAGGTACGTATGCATGCGTGCATGTAGGTATGTCCACGAAAAACAGCTCAACCAGAATTTTCAAACAAGCTGCTCTCTATCTGCACTAATCGGGCCCTAAACCCTAACCCCTAACCCGGAATCCCCGGACCCTGACCTCTAAACCTTAACCCCTAAACCCTAACCCCTCGACCCCGGCCCCTAAACCCTAACCCCCAGCCCCTAAACCCAAAGTCACTTGTGAAAGACAAACACGATGCGAAGGTCTTGAGCAGCCTTCCGGCTGAAAAGATGTTGGGGCCAGGGACCAGGGCTAGATCGGCTAAGGGGAATTTCAGGATTGTTTACATTTCTCTTTAAGGGATCTATAAGGGTTCCCAGAAGGGATCTATTTAGGGTGTAGGGTTTGGGACCAGGGCTAAATAAATGTCCAAGGTTTCGGACAAAAAGCACTGTGGCAGCACACGGCAATGACTCAATGGCACCTCTGTCTTCGCAGGATTGCTTGAGCTTAGTGGTAAAGGGGCTCATAACCCCCCCGCCTCCCGGCCGAGATTACGTGAGCATCCTGCTGCCGTGGCCCTAAGGTGCTAAACCCTAAACGGGTCTACATGATCGGATGGATAAAGCCTAAGCCATAAACTGGATCTACATGACCGGCTGGCCATAGAAACCCTGAACCCCAAAAATACCCAAACCCTGAGCCATGAACCAGGTCTACAAAGTCTACATGATCATTTGCCGACAGAGCTTGGGCTGTCATTCTGGGGCCGCTGCAGCACTGGGTTGCAAAATCACAGCAGGGCCTCCCGAGAAGGCGGCTTTGAGGGTTTAGGGTTTAGGGTTTAATATTTTCTCGTACAATTGTAATGAGGAACCCTAAGGCCCTAAAGAACAATATTGGTAATTGTGCAGGCCTCTATATGGGAGTTTCCGAAGATAGGGAACCCTCATATAGTACCCTAAATAGTAGGATCCTTATTATAAGGACCCCAAAATAAGGTACCCCTAATTTTCGGAAACTCCCATATCAACTGTAGAATCGTGTTTTGAAGGGGCCTCTAAGCGGGGGCTGCAGGGGTTTCGGGTGTAAGGTGTCTTGGTCTCCGGCTTGGGGTTGCTGAAGTGGGGCTTCGGTGTTTAGGTGAAAGACTTCGGGTGAAGCCGCCCCTGCATCTTCTGCACAACCTGTACTTAGAGGATCACGGGACTTAGTAACTGGGGTTATAATTAAGGTAACTATACTTATAATTACTTGTAACCCTACAACCATACTACTAAGTCCCATGATCCTCCAAGTATACCCTCCACTGGTTACATCACCCTAAACCCTAAACCCTAAACCCTGAACCCTAAACCCTCAGCTCATCCTTGTGGCTTCTCCACATGCACTGCTAGACTGCATGGCAGCATCGGGTCCTCTATGCAAAGGATGCGTTAGTGCCTTGAGGCCCTGCCCTTTGCGAGTGTTTCGCTTCTATCGCCTTGTGTACATGTCAGGAGTTGCATAAATTCTTATCCTCGAGTTGTCTCACACAGTCTCTGGATCCCCACGACAGGCTAGATATAAATAAGCCCGAACACAAACCACTGAGTCCCATTCAAAACTGCCTGAACATAATATGGTGTCTTTGGTTTAATTATAAGAACAGGTCTTGAGAGTACAATTCACTATACTATACTTGAACGAAACTACAAGGGGACACTACCACTAATCATTCCGGCCCCATATCTTTTATATATATATACATATATATATATATGCATATATACGTGCTGGGACAGCGAGGCCTGCAACTGAAGCGGCGGGCTTCTCGCTCACGGAAGCTGGCTCCTGAATTCGGGTAGTGACGCTGGACAACATAATATGTAATCTAGGGGCCTTAATAGTTAGAATAGGGTTTTGGGGTCTTCCTTTTCTGATTATAGTATAATATACCTACCCCCAAGCCCTATTCTAGTTACTAAGGCCTCTAAACTACGTATGGAGAGTCAGGCACCTGCTTGGACCTTCATGTCAAACCGAGATGCTACGCATGAGTGCCAAAACCAGGGTTTAGGGTTTAGGGTCTGATTACCAAGTCTATGCCGCTAAGGTACTTCAGCAGCAGTAGGACTTGCCACAGCATCCTAAACCCTAAAACCTAAGCCCTGAACCCTAAAAGCCTAAACGAAACCCCAAACCCAAACCCCAAACCCTAAAAACCCTGAACCCTAAAACCTAAACCCTAAACCGCCAACCCTAAACCCTAAATCCCTAAATCCCTAAATCCCAAACCCTGAAATACCAAGCAATTTGCTAACCACCAGCACACTTAAGCAACGGGCGCTTCCTAGCCCGGCTCCTGAGCTTCAGTCCCGACGTCTTGACTGTGTATAGGCACATTCTTCTCTCTCTTTCTCTCTCTATCTCTCTCTCTCTCTCTCTCTCTCGCTCTCTCTCGCTCTCTCTCGCTCTCTCTATCTCTCTCTATGTATATATATATATATATATTCATGTATATATTTTTTATGTGTATTTACAAGCTTATGCATGTTTATATACACATTTGTACTTATGTCTAGACCTGTATTTAATTCTATTTGATTGAATGATTGATTGATTGATTGATTGATTTACGTACTTGCTTGCCTTAACTACTTACTTACTTGCTATGCTTTGTAATATCTTTTTTGTGTTTGTGTGTGTATATATGTGAATATACTTCCTGACACCCTGCTTCAGCCCTCAAGCCCGGAGCCGCCCGAAACTTCTGGGGCCCGGGCAGGGAGGTGTGACGGAGCTTCCTCCGCGGCTGGTGGGGCATCCGTGCTCTCGCATGGCGCTTTCGGCCCAGGCTTCGTTGCCTGTAACCGGAGCTCGAGAAAATGCACACACCGCTCGAAAAAACTCGATTTACAGTGTCAATGTATGTAAAAGATCATCCGGTGGCTGCCATCTAAACTGAAAGACTGCAAGGTGCGAACGGCACTTCCCTGCTGCGCTGTGAAACTTTCCGGACCACAAACACAAAGCACTGCGTGTCTCTCCTCCGGATATTAGTACTGCGTTTCATGCTCCGTATCATCTTATCTTTCGTTCGCTATTATGTGCGGGACCAGCTTCTTCAATGTATAGGCAATTGACTCCAGCCACGTGCGTGTCGCAAGGCCACCGCAGGTCGTGCTGGCAGGGCATGCTATGCTGGCTTGACACACACACACACACATATATATATATGTATATATACATATACATATATCTATATATATATACACTTTGGTTCAGCTACCACCTTCGAGCCTGCAACTCATCTCTTCGACTTTGCATAGAAGGCCGATAAAACTCCCTAAGCGCTTGCGGCCCAGCTGCGATGAGCCCCGGACCGCCTTTTGGTGGTGAGTCGCCCTTACCATTGCCAGGGTGGCCACATGGCCGGTCGCCGGGTTCCGGTGACGGACGGGGACGGGACACCTGGGCTGTCAGAGGTTTAGGGTTTGGGGTTTAGGGTGTGGCTTCAAGTGCTGGGGCTCATATGGTTCATTCCCCTGTTCGAAAATTGATCAGCTGTTGTAAAAGGCAGCTATCGAGTAATATAGGGGCCTTAATAATTAGAACAGGATTTTGGGGCCCATTATACTACAATTATATTAAGGAACCCCCAAAATAGTATAGGTAATTATTGAGGCCCCTATAGCAACCTACCATGGCTTGAATGAAGCCCAGATGCTTCCCCTTCCTGTGCCTCGGGCCTGAACCCAAACCCCAAGCTTCTCAAAAACTACTCATCTGATGCTTAGTTGGGGAATGGATCCCTATAGTAGCCCCTATATAATCCCCAATAATAGTCTCCATAATCCATTCCCCCATTCCCTACTAAGCACCAGACAGACTACTCATCTCTTGCATGCTTCAGGAAGCTGTCCCCCAGCCCAACCCTGGATCCCTTCTTGGCCCAGCGCGGGCTGAAGCGGTGCTTCCTCCACCGCTGAAGCATCTTCTCTGCTCTCTTGTGGAGCTTTCGGCCCAGGTATCTTTGCCTGCCCGAGGACAGGGGCGTGAAATCCATTATGCTCCAATCTACCATGTTGTAGAGCTCTGCTTCATCCGAAACCCTAAACCCTAAACCTTCAACCCTACTGACACCCTAAACCCTAAACCTTCAACCCGGTAAACCCTAAACCTTCAACCCTACTGAAACCCTAAACCCTAAACCGTTCAAGTGGAGTACTGTGGGTTCTCAGGTGTCTGCCTTAGGGCTTGTGGCCAATGAATGACCAGCAAGCCCTCTGGTATCTATTCCAATACTCTACGTCCTTGGCTGTCTATTTAGCTTTCTGTGTATAGCATGTATCTGCGATACATCTTCACATATATCATAATGTGTACTCTATATATATATATACAGAGAGAGAGAGAGACAGAGAGAGTCCGTGTGCAGATGTATATACATGAGCAGATTGTGCAGTTGTCTTTTGCTTTCCTCCCCTAAACGCGCAATGTCCCAAAAGCAGACAGCCGATTGACCCGAGTGTGACAGTCCAGAACCCAAGCTAATTGCCCGCGATTTCGACAAGGGCCCTTCTTTCGGAGGCCTTGACAGGTTCTCATGTCTGTGGCACGGCAATCCAAGGGTGGCAAAAGTCTTTCGTTCGGGTCGTGGGCTGTTCGCAACATATGCTGCATGATTCTACCTGTGCTTGCACGGCTGAATGCTTCCACCGGTAGGCGTCGTAACATTGGGCTCACCCGGCACATCTCAAGGAAGTTTTGTGCACAGATCACACTTGCAGGGCCATGCCATGCATCGACAGTAGGTGTCCACATGAATGCAAGCTCCCAAAGAGAGTACGTAGCACGGACAACCACAACCCTGAGCACTGAAAAGCAGGAGAGCTTAAGCTTCGAACACGTTTCCAGACAGACGCAGAGGTCCTCCCAACCCTAAACCCTAAACCCCAATTTCATCAAGAGAGCTTTTCTCTTGCGACCCAGCGACCCCGGGCAAAGGAGAATCCGACGGAGGTGAGTCGCTGGGCCGGTCGCCGGGCTTCGGCACCGGACGGGCCCCCTGAAGGGCCAAGGATATAATATATCATATAATATATCTAAAGTATAGTATTGTATAATATAGTATAGTAGAGTACTGTACACTATAGTTTACCATACTATAAAAATGCAATATATGGTGCCAATACTGTTGCACGTGGATTGGTTGGGGGCTGCTGCGGGCTCGCAGGGTCTGGATGTTCCGACATGCCCATGCCAAGTTCCTCTTTCACAAAGTCAGGCATTTGTTCGATTTGGGGACAATTGATGATGATGATGTTACTCGCAGCTCCAACACCGGCCATGAAGAGTTGGACGAAGGCTCGATCATGGGCATGCTAGACTATGATTCCCCGCGCAAGACATTCGGAGCTGTGGTATTGGAACAGAATTAGCTAGGTTCCCCAGTAGCCCCTTAATAATCAGGGCACCCTTTTTCCTACTATTCGGTTTTAATAGGGGAACCCAAAAAGAAAAAGGGTAAAAGGGTACTACTGGGGAACCTAGATAGGTAAGTTGCACGATGCTGTCACATAATTGTTCAGTACGCCATGGCAGACCGCAGTTCACTCTACGAACATGAACTAGACTAGGCCAAAGCATTCTGCAGGGTAACGGTGTGTCTCCAAGGGAACCAATAAAAGGGGAAGCTTGTCACCTTAGCGGCAATTTCTAAATTTGTGCGCCGGATGTCTAGATCTTCGAAAGACAGAGGCACAGTATTCGTGTGCGGACTGGACCCGCTGCACCACGCGCTAAAAGTTTATGTTGGTTGAGCATGTCGATAACCCTGCCACAGGCCCAATATCCTTTTCAGCAACCTTATCGTTTTTGTCTATTGCTTATCAGCTTATCCTTTTACATGCCCCAAAACCCACCCGCTGCTTAGCATCAAAAAACAGTTATTACTTTGCATCCACTGTAACTTGCACATCAAACGCAGCCGGGCACCTGAAAGTGCATCGCAGTCTCTAAATCCCACACTGGAGACTTGGCTCAAACCCAAGGCGGTGCGTGCTCCAACATTACGAAAACTCACCCTTAACCCCTAAATCCCTAAACCCCGAAACCCCAAGTGTCTCTAGCGGCTCCGCTGCCTCAGGCCCTGGACTAGCCGACGGTGGTGAGTCGCCCTTGCCGTCGCCAGAACCAGAGTGTTCACTGGGACGGTCTCCGGACTTCGACGCCGGACGGGACCCCTGCAGAGCCAAGGATATAATATATCCATAGTCTAGCGTAGTGTAGCATAGGATAGTATAACATAGTATAGTATAGTATGGTATAGTATAGTATAGCATAGTAATTATAGTATAATACAACTAAAGGGCTGGCAATGACGAGCTTGGTATGTGCATGCCAGTTCTGTTGCACATGAGTTGGTTGTCATCGAACTCACATGGTTTGCAAGGCGGGCTCCGCATGGCTCTTCAATTTCACAAACCTATAAACCCTAAACCGGGCATCAACGCCACCTCTTTAGGACCTGAGGAAAGAGAAAGCATCCTGCCACAGAAACATCACCAGAAGCGCCGACCGCTCAAGGATGCTTTTCCCACACCCTTTTTTCCCCGGAAGTATGGGTTTAGGGTTTAGGGGTGCCGCATACCAAGCCAATGTCGTTGCTCCACATCCTGACCCCCACAAGGCTGCACATAGCAAAAACCTGATCTGGAAAGCCGACGTGCATTAACTTGAATGCTTCTTCGCGTGCTATCGCCTCGTTGGCACCCGGTGGTCCGGGACTGCCGGGACCATCGAATGGCGGCCTGGGCCAGAACGGCATCGACTACTTCGTCTGTAGAACCCTACGAAACCCGATGAAATCCTAGGGAGCCCTACGGCTCTTCCCGGACATGGGACAGAGTCCCTAAACTGTACAGTTTAGGGATTTCGGGGACGGAGCTCAGGGTTTTGAAGACTCCAGCCATGCAGCGGCTGCGAAGGACCCGGTGCCGAGACCACCCGCGCTGCCGCTGGTTGGAAAACCTCACGGTTTAAGGTTTAGGGTTTAGGCAGACTTAGTTGGGCTTAATGTAGGGCTTAAGAATCAGCATCTAAGCCTTAAGTTCAGGTTTGCCACCGTTCGGGGCTCCTGGCCGGTAAAAACGGTGAATAACTAGAAGAATGTATTCCCATATGGTCCTTATATAGTCATACTCTGATACTCTAATCATTAAGGCTTCCCTTTGCCTTTAGGTTTCAGGGTCATGTTTTTGGCGAAAGGAAAGGTTCCGGCGAGACACTTGGAGCAAGACAGAAAGCTTGAACCCCGAACCCTAAGCCCGAAACCCCTGAACCCCAACCTTTAAGCCCTTGGCCCTACACCGTACCTGAAACCTGAACTCTAACCCACTACATCCTGAACCATCAATCTTACGTTACTACCTATAGTGGCTTGAACTGGTACTAGTCTTCCTTGATATGCTGATAGTATAGATATGAACTGTTGAGAAGTATCGTAGACTTAAGGATTTAGCGCTCCAGGTCTGGGTTCGTCTGACACCTACTACAGAAGACTGAGTACCATTTGTCCCAAGGGTTGGCAAGTATAAGAATAGAATCAAAACCCCCGAAGCCCTGTTCGAAGTATCAAGGCCCCTAATTTACTATAGGGGCATGAATAATTAGAATAGGGTTTGGGGGTATCTTATACTATATAATCATAATAAGGAACCCCAAAATAGTATGTTCTTCTGCGGACTGTGGAGCCCCTCGGGCGCGTCCATCAAAATAGTATAGGTAGTTATTAGGGCCCCTATATCACAGAACCCTACTATAGATCCCTTATAGTAACTACCCTTATAGACCCCTTTAAAGGGAGCCTATAAGTCCTTATTTACGCCCCTAAGTTACAGCTTCCTCCCTGGAGGGATGCCATCCCTGATAGACCCCTTTCAGGGTCCCTTTAAAGGAACCCTATTCTAACTACCCAGACCCCCGGGAGGATCTAGAAAGTAGATCCCCTAATTTGGGGCCCTATACTACTAAGGGTACTTTATAGGAACCCCCAATAAGGGATCTACTTTTTGGATCCTCCCGGGGTCTGGGTATTTTCCCTGAATGGATGCCCGTGCCTCGACACGGACCAAGGGACCCAGAGGAGCCTCCTGGAACTTCGGCTTGAAAGGGATCCATAAGGGTTCCTTTAAAGGGATCTATAAGGATTCCTTTAAAGGGATCTATAAGGGTTCCTACTAGGGACCTATAAGGGTTCTATAAAGGGGATGAGGGTTTAGGGCTTAGGGCCTATAGGGTTTAGACTTCAGGGTTTGGGGTTGAGAACTTATAGGATTTGACACTTAGGGTTTCGAGCTTACTTAGAGGATCATGGGACTTAGTAACTCGGGTTATAATTAAGGTAACTCTACTTTTAATTACTTATCCTTATAACCCCTCTTAAGGTACTTATAACCATACTTACTAAGTCCCATGATCCTCCAAGTAGGGTTTAGGAGCTTAGGCTTTACGGCCCCAGCCCAATCCTACCCGAAATCCGAAACCCTCAAAGAGGGCTCTCGGATTGGGGATTTAAGGACTTTCCTTTCGGGGGTTCAAGGCCTGAAGCTACGGTAGGGCCCGCTCTTTGGCTGTAGACAGGGGTTCCAATCCAATGTGAATTTACGTAAGTTTGAATGCGAGCTCACTTTACAGAAGGACCCAAACAATGATCCTAGTTCCAAAACATCCTTCCAGACCTCGACCCCCCACTTTAAGACCGGGTCCCCACTCTTCTGGAACCCTTAGAACCCTTATAGAACCGGTATAGAACGCTTATAGAATCATTGAGCCATTCTAGAGAGCTTATGGAACCTCCTCAAGAAGCCTTGCAGAACCCTCACGGGACTCCTCAACCATAAACCCTAAACCCCTAAACCCTTGAACCCCTAAAGCCCCAAACCCTGACTCCTCGTGGAGGACCTGCAAAACCTGCGGTGCGCTGGGCTCACGGGGTCGGCACGTAAAGTCGCGAGAGGCGATCACCTAGGATGAGGGTTTTTTTAAGGGTTTAGGGTTTAGGGTATGGGTCTTAAGGCTAAGTGTAGCCCTACCTATAGGCTCCCTGCGCCTTTGGGGCTTAGCTGTGCAAGGCTCCTCCAACACCCAGGGGGAGACCACCAGAACTTCTAGAAACCCTGCAATACATGCCCATAAGCTCCCAAGCAAAATATGAAAACCCAAACCCAATACCCTAAACCCCAAACCCTCAACCGTAAACCCGAAACCTCAACCCTAAACCCGAAACCCTCAACCCTCCTAAAGCCTACACCCTACCCCTAAACCCTAACCTTAGAACCGAAAACCCCTTTATAGAACACATATAGATCCCTTGTAGGAACCCTTTTATATATATATATAGATCTGAACCCCTTAATAGAACCCTCATGGATTCCTTTTCCGGCCGTGGCTCCGAAGTTCCCTCCGCAGCCCCGGCCGAAGTCCCACGGCCAAGCTCGGGGCGGAGCCCGAAGCATGTGCCTTAATTGGGGTTTAGGGCTCCTTTAAAGGGATCCATAACGGTTCCTATAAGGGATGTCTAGGGGTTCTATTAAGGGGTTTAGGGTTTAGAGTTCAAGGATTTAGGGATCGGGATCCTCAAGTTATACCCTTATTATAGCTAGACCTACTGCTATTGCTAGTCGTGCTGTGTTGTCATCTGTTTCGCAATCTCATTCGTGTTGTTATTGCTGTTTTCGTTACTATCCTTGATTTTGTTTAATCATTCTTGTTGTTCGTCTCCTGCTTCTTGTTGCTGTCTTGTTTACGTACGCTCTTCCCCTTGATGCAATTTGTCTTGCCCCAAACCGTATACACCCAAGCCTAAACCCCATGTGGGAGTCCAGGTGTTACAAAGATGACGAGGACGTAAGTTGGTGTCTTCGTAGAAGCCTTTCGTGGCGAACGGTGCGAGGACTAAACACGTTGCGAGAATCCGTTGAATCCGTTGTCCAAGATTGGGCGAGGCACCCAAATACCGAAGTCCTGAACCCTGCAAGTTTAGGGCTTAGGGCCCTGCATCTTAAACTCCAAACTCCGCCCTCTACGCCCTGCACTAGTAATCATGATAATCTATGGTCTATGGTAGTGGTAATATTAACACAACTTAATGCAATAAGACTAACAACAACAGTTAAAAAAAAAAACACTTAATATGTTAGTCATAGTAATAATAATAATAATAGTAGTTACAATGACAATAGCAATGATAGTAGTACAAATCTACTAGTAGTGAGAAAACAACAAAAATTGCAAACATAATGACAATACGATTTTTCTACGCCGGGAAACTCTGGAGTCCCGACATCTGTGGAGGCTCTCGCAGCCGGTCCTCGCATAAGAGGGTCTATAGAGCTATATTGGGGTTTAGGCATTTGGGCTTCGCGGTTTAGGGTTTAGGAGTTGGGGTTTGGCGGTTTGGGGTTATGGATATATGACGGTCTGTGGGGGCTCATGTAGGGGTTCTAATGAATGAGACAAGGTTTTCAGGTGAGATTGCGCTAGGTCTTTAGCAGAGACCGTGAGGGAACGGTATTGCAACGTCTTTAGCTATTTAGGGTTGCTGTACATAGTATGTTTTTTACATCGATGCAAAAAACATACTATGTACAGCATTCTATGTTATAGGGCTGTAGGGTTCGAAGCTTTGCAGCTTCAGGTTGTAGGGGGAGTGCACTTGTGCTCCGGGGTTGCTATGGCTATGATTATTGTTAATGAGAACTGTTTATTCTTACTAGTATAATTAGTGTTAGTATTAGTATTCCTATCCGTATTCGTATTCGTATTCGTACTAGTATTTGTGTTCGAATTAGTCTTAGTGTTAGAATTAGAATTATTACTATTGTGATTAGCGTTGGAAATATTATCGTTGCTATTATTGTGATTATCAATACTACTACTATAACTTGAAAGTCTGGCTGACATGCCTTGTTTGATACCAGCCGGGTAGAATGCAGATCTCATAGAAGGACATGGTGCAAAACTACCCCGAAAGCTCGAAGCGGTCCTTATCACATGATGTTACAAAGTTATACTCATTATTTCAGATTACACTTTCTTACTTACATTATACTGTAATGTCTAAAAGCTATAGTCATGTTGACTACAAAGTATATTGGACTACGTCCTTCTTGAGCTGCGGTTGTGGCCCACCGGGCTCGGGCAGCTTCAGGCTAGGAAAGCAGCTCGAGGGCGGCGAAGGCACTGTGCGGGACCTTGGCTGCTGTTCCACAAACGGATATTTCTAGATCCCTTTAAAGGAACCCTTGTAGATCCCTTGAAAGGAACCCTTATAGACCCCTTTAACGGAACCCTTATAGATGCCTTTAAAGGAACCCAGGGTCCTTTTTAGTGTCCTTTTTACAAGGGTGCCGCACCATTCAGTCTAAGAACCTAAAAAGGGGCCCTGATTTAGAGAACTACCCAAGTAGTAGCAACAAGAAAGTCGGCAGAAGGCAAGAACAACAACTGAAAAAGAGAACAACGTAAATACAAAGAGAACAACAACAGCAGCTCAAGAAAAAAAATGCCACAGCAGCACCAAGAACAGCAACAACATTAGCAGCAACGAAGAAAAGCACAACGGCTATCAGCAACATCAACCAAAAGCGCTTAATTTCAGGCCCTATAATAATAGTAGTAGTAGTAGTAGTCGTCGTCGTCGTAGTAGTAGTAGTAGTCGTAGTAGTAGTAGTAGTAGTCGTCGTCGTCGTGGTTGTTGTTGTTGTTGTAGCAGTAGGTGGTCGTAGTAGTAGCAGTAGTAGTAGCAGCAGTAGCAGTAGCAGTAGCAGTAGTAGTAGTAGTCGTCGTAGTAGCAGTCCTCGTCGTAGTAGTAGTAGCAGCATCAGCATTGGCATTGGCATTAGCATTAGCATTAGCATTACCATTAGCAGTAGCAGTAGCAGTAGCAGTAGCAGCAGTAGCAGTAGACGTCGTAGTAGTAGTAGTAGTCGTCGTCGTCGTCGTAATCATAGTCGTAGTCGTAGTAGTAGTAGTAGCAGTAGCAGTAGCAGTGGTAGTAGTAGAAGTAGTAGTAGTAGTAGTCGTCGTAGTCGTCGTCGTCGTAGTCGTCGTAGTCGTCTTAGTAGTAGCAGTAGTAGTACTACTACTACTACTTCTACTTCTACTTCTACTACTACCACTACTACACTTCTTCTGCTACCACTGCCTCATGGCATGCTGCTCAAGAACAAAATGCCTGTTGCAGCATTGGCACAACTTCTCCAGCTCTGCCTTGGCTTCCTCTCTGGCCTTGGTCGCTATGAAGAAAGTAAAGAAAGTTCGAAGTCAGGTTTGAACCTGCTCAAAATGCAAAGCCGAGTTGCCTGAGCCCTCAGGCGTGCACCGCTGTCCATGGGCGGGCTGCCGTGCGGTGGACCAGGCAAGGACATGCGGCGCCGCGCAGGCGGCACCTGAGCTCAACTCCGCCTCACCGGGGGGCAGCCAGTTGGATGGCTGGCCGTAGTTGCATGAAAACATCGGCCAGGAATATTTAAATGCGACTTCTTGTTCGGACACTTTTGTGACTGTTAGCATATGTAGCATTCCCCTTTCTATAGCACCGCGACTGCTACTGGCACCTGTGGTATAGTTAGACTTCGCTTCATGATACGAGCATCGTTCTGATGATCATGCAGGCCATGTCAATGTTACTGCTACTCCTGATACGAGAAACTGCAATCCTCGCTACAACCACCACCACCACCACCACCTCCACTGCTACTGCGATGACACGACTACCACGATTACGTCCACGACCGCCACAACCGCCACGAGCACGATGACCCCGATACTGTTGTGGTCCAGCGTTGCTGCTGCTGCGCTGAGACAGTCTCTGCTACCAATTGCGAACGCTGTTATTGCTGTTGTCACTATGATGGCAAGCACATCAGCTGCGCTACTTCATGATTCTGCCATCACAAGTGCCAAGGAGCCGTCACTTCGTCGCCGAAGCGGGTCCTTGCACAGATGGTTGCGAAGACGGGGCTCTTCGCCGGTCCAGGGCTGGTTCCGGGACTCTTCGCCGCTCCGGGGCTCTTCGCCGGCCCGGGGCTCTTCGCCAGTCCAGGGTCCTGCGGCTATCATGCTACGGCGGTACTGTCTCTGAGTGATCGTGACATCTCAAACGTAGAACAAGATCACAGCATGCTCTTCCTGCACCAGTACTGCAACTACCACTGCTGCTGCTGCTGCAGCAGCACCTGCTCCTATTACTACCACCACCACGACGACTACTGCCAACACCACGACTACGACGACGACCACTACTAGCACTACTACTACTGTACTACTACTACCACCACCACCACCACCACGAATACTACCACTACTACCACGACGACGGCTCCTCCAGCTGCTGCTACTGGCGACGACGACGATGACGGCGGCGACGACGACTACGAAAAGTGCGAATATTGTTATTCTTACATACTACTATCGATATATAGTTGTTATTATCCATATTGTTATTCTTAATACTACTATTAAGATTATCGCAGGGATTCTTATTATTCTTAGTACCAGTAAGAGTATTAGTCTTATTACAAGTAGTAGTAGGAGTAGGAGTCGGAGTAAGAGTAGGAGTAGTAGTTGTTGTTGTTCTAGTCGTCGTAGTAGTAGTAGTAGTAGAAGTAGTAGTCGTCGTCGTGGTGGTGGTAGTAGTAGTAGTACTAGTCTTAATATTAGTATTAGTATCAGTATCAGTACTAGTGTTCGTATTCGTATGCGTAATAGTATTAGTGTTAGTATCAGTATCAGTATCAGTATTAGTAGTAGTATCAGTACTAGTATTAGTATTAGAGTATTGGTATTAGGATCAGTATTAGTATTAGCAATAGTATTGGTATTAGTCTTAGTCCTAGTCTTAGTCTTAGCATTAGTAATAGCATTAGTATTTAGTTTCTAGGGCTTAGTATTAGTATTAGTAATTAGTATTGTTTAGAGTCAATATATGGGTATTAGTATGGATATTAGTTTTAGTATTGGCGTTAGTATTAGTAGTTCGTAAAATTTAGAATCAGTATGACTATGAGAATTTGTATTAGTATCAGTAGAATCTGCAGCACCTGCTGCCGCTGCGAGAAACCCTCCGATGTGTACTCCTCCTTCCCCTCCTCCGGCTGCTGCTACTAGAACAAATACCACCACCATGACCACGACTACTACAACTACCACGCGATGGCGGTTATGGCCACCATGACTGTTTCCACCAGAAACCCTAGATGCTTCTCCACTAATGTCTGAAAGGGGCCTCCTGCGGGCTCAGCTTCTCAGCCAAACCGGAGAAGGCCTCGCAATGTCGAGTTTGGGATCTGAAGATTTTTGGGTGAAGGGTGTTAGACATCAAATACTTGGGGTTGAGGGCTCATGGCTTGGCGAGCACAGCATTGACCAGGCCTTAAGATATTGACACACGCACACACACACACGGACGGACGACACACACACACACGTGCGTGTGCGTGTGCGTGTGCGTGTGCGTGCGCGTGCGCGTGCGCGTGCGCGTGCGCGTGC